>CM032469.1:1978416-2270322 GCA_019059595.1 Marasmia exigua | reverse complement strand
GTGTACATTTTCCATTCTTGATTTTCTTTTTTGATTTCCATTTTTGATTTCCATCTTTGATTTCCATTTTTGATTTCTATTCTTATTTCCATCTATGATTTACAGTTTTTATTTCCATCTTTGGTTTCCATTTTACATTTCCATTCTTGATTTCCATTTTTGATTTCCATCTTTGATTTCCATTTTTAATTTCCATTCTTGATATCCACATATGATTGCCATTTTACATTTCCATTCTTGATTTCCATTTTTGATTTCCATCTCTGATTTCCATTTGTAATTTCCATTCTTGATATCCATATTTGATTACCATTTTACATTTCCATTCTTGATTTTCTTTTTTGATTTCCATTTACCATTTTCATTCTTGATTACCATATTTAATTTCCTTTTTTGATTTCCATTCTAAATTTCCATCTTTGATTTCCATTTTACATTTCTATTCTTGATTTCCATTCTTGATTTCCATCTTTGATTTTCATTTTTGATTTCCAGCTTTGATTTCCATTTTACATTTCCACTCATGATTTCCATTCTTGATTTCCATATTTGATGTCCTTTTTACATTTCCATTCTTGATTTCCTTTATTGATTTCAATTTTTGTTTTTCATTTTACATTTCCATTCTTGATTTTCTTTTTCGATTTCTATTTTTGATTTCCATTTTTGATTTCTATTCTTATTTCCATCTATGATTTACAGTTTTGATTTCCATCTTTGGTTGCCATTTTACATTTCCATTCTTGATTTCCATTTTTGATTTCCATCTTTGATTTCCATTTTTAATTTCCATTCTTGATATCCACATTTGTTTACCATTTTACATTTCCATTCTTGATTTCCGTTTTTGATTTCCATCTTTGATTTCCATTTTTAATTTCCATTCTTGATATCCATATTTGATTTCCATTTTACATTTCCATTCTTGATTTCCTTTTTTGATTTCCATTTACCATTTTCATTCTTGATTACCATTTTTAATTTCCTTTTTTGATTTCCATTCTTGATTTCCTTTTTGTTTTCCATTTTCCATTTCCATTCTAAATTTCCATCTTTGATTTCCATTTTACATTTTCATTCATGATTTACTTTTTTGATTACCATTTTTGGTTTCCATTCATGATTTTCATATTTGATTTCCATTTACCATTTTCATTCTTGATTTCCTGTTTGATTTCCATTTGCCATTTCCAATCTTGATTTCCTTTTTTTAATTTTCATTTTTGATTTCCATTTTTGATTTCCAGTTTTGATTTTCATTCTTGATTTCCATTTTCGATTTTCATTTTTGATTTCCATCTTTGATTTCCATTTTGTTTCCATATTTGATTTCCATTTTACATTTCCATTCTTGATTTCCTTTTCTGAATTCCATTTTCTATTTGCATTCTTGATTTTCATTTTTAATTTCCATTCTTGATTTCCTTTTATGATTTTTATTTTTGTTTTACGTTTTACATTTCCATTCTTGATTTTCTTTTTTGATTTTCATTTTTGATTTCCAGCTTTGATTTTCATGTTTGATTTCCATCTTTGATTTCCATTTTACATTTCCATTCTTGATTTCCTTTTGTGATTTTCATTATTGATTTCCACTTCACATTTACATTCTTGATTTCCTTTTTTGATTTCCATTTTTGATTTCCATTCTTGATTTCCATCTTTGATTTCCATTTTTGATTTCCATCTTTGATGTCCATTTTTGATTTCCATTCTTGATTTCCATTGTTGATTCCCTTTTTTGATTTCCATTATTGGACCTAGTTCTGCAGAAAGCAGCCATATGAGGAAAAGTACGAACGGAGTTATGAGCATTTTTCTGTCGAATGTCACCCTTCAGTTATTTATCGCTTTTCTGTTTATTTTATATTTGAGAATTATTAGGACAAGTATAGCAGTTTTTTATAGCCTATCCACGATTTCGTATCATTTAGCTTAACACCAATATTAGCGTTTTTGACGTGGCTGGATTATGCAAAATAGCTTATTTTATTAAAATTACAATAAAGAATAAACCAGCCACATAAGTTGGCTGTGTTCTGCATTAATTTAAAATGGAATAACAGTATGTAAAACACAGACAAGGAAATAAAGAAACTAATGTATTACTGTTTTACTCCATTATAGTATTTACGTAACTTTATTATTTCATGTAAAATAAATATGTAATTTGTAAAATAACTAAAAAGTCGTGTTAAAAGTCTTTATTTAAAAAAAAGGTCACAAAATGTTTATTGTCTTTTTATAAGTATCAATGAACACTATTCATTTATTAACATTACAAATAAAATAAAATCAAATCAATAGTAGAGGTATACAATTTGTCCGCTCTCACTGTTCCTCTTCCAAATCAAAATCCAACTCAGCGTTAAGCCCGTCAATGTCATCATCAATAATTATTTCATTTCTACTCATCAAATTATCATAGAAGTGTCTAGCATCCTCCGGAATCAGATGTTTTATAGATATTATGTCACGTAATTTGGGCTTCGCGATCGGTTTTCCACTGGGCCATAATTTAGATAGCTTACTCTTCAAATCACCTTCTTCTGAATTATTACAGTTGTCAATTGTAATAATTGTCATTGTTATTATACTTGACGTCTTTTAGATGTTTTGCGAGTAATGTCTAAACAATCATAATCTGCTTGATCAAAGTCAGACTTCATATAAATATGATATTGGTTTGTCTTTGTTACTTTTAATTCTCTTGTTTTCAGCCAATTAACTTTGTTATTACTTGTCGTTTTCTTCCGATTTATTATTAACTTTTCGAGAGTTTCAACGGAGTAAAAATCGTCACTTTGCATTTGGCAAGTTATAAAAGGGTTTTTCTTTTTGCATACAGCCATAATTTGAATATAGTCGTCAGGCGTGTAAATCCTTTGATTGTACTTTAAGGCTCTCTCAATGTCACCGAAGTCCTTATCGTTGGGTAAGTAGCTGTGGCCTAGCATCAAATACTTAAAAGTGATAGATTGAAGGTTAGGTTTCATCTCAAGAACTACTTTCATCATGAGCGTAATTTTGATATTCCTGTTTTGACCGCCGCAGGAATCTGACCAAAGAATCAAATGTTTTATAGTGTCAGAAACATTCTTATCTATGTGTTTCAGTAGAGACGATCCGACTTCCTGTGCGCCACGTCCTGCCTGACCCTCGATCCATGTATAACAGTAACTTTGGTTGTTTTTAGCACTGTGGACACCCAAGTTGTAGAGCCAGATCTGTCTTTTGTAAAAAATTATATTCGTCTGTATCCGGGGTAATGGCAGTGTCTTTTGCATATCAAACGTAAGACATTCGACGTCATCTTGATTTTTAGCAAATCCATATCTACTTTTAATTGGGATCTTGCTCTTTCAGCCTGCTGAAGATGATTGTTGTGTATTTCTTTTATAGAATTGACGTCCTCTCTCTTTTTTTCAGCATTTAATAATTCAATTCGGAATTTATCACATAGATTGCATGTATCTTTGCTAAGTATTTTAACTTTAATGTTAAAGTTGCTGTAAAAGAATTTTCTCATGTCTCTACAAACAGTAAAAGTTTCTATTTTATATCTTCGAAGAAACTGTTTTCTTTTTGTAGGTTTTTCGCTTCTGACCTCCTTCACAAAAACGCCCAAAAATTTGTCTGAGAGTTATAGGAACCAAGACTCCAAATTTTTTTATGAAAGCTAACGCGTGTTCGCAAGGGAACGGTTACATTGCATATATTTTTGCATTTGCAAGTATAATCTACGAAATCTCTTGGTGGTTTACATCTAAATTTATGATCATAGTATTCTTTATTACTGTTCCATGCCTGTTTTCGTTCTGATCTACTTTGAGGACATTTTCGTTTTCTGACTCGTAATGGTCTCCCAGAAGATTGTTCTTGATCTTCCGTTGAATTACCAGGTTCATTAACTGGTTCCACCAGAGGTTCATTATCTTGCTCCGCCAATAAGGATGGTGATTCACGGCCCTCATTTTCAACATCTGTAGTAAAATCTTCAAGTTCCTGCTGCTCTCTGCGATATACCTCGGAGATAGTTGGTATTAAATCCCTCTCATCCTCACTAAAATATGAAGTGTCAGAACCTTTGCTTGATGGAACGTAATCAGAACCATCTGTGGCGGAATAATCCTCAAACGAATTTTTTACCACGTCATCACTGTTATAATCTAGTGTGATTTGATTTAGTTCTGATGTTATATTCTCCTTACGACAATGGTTACGGTACGGCGTTTAAAATAGTATTTAATAACATTAAAATTAGATGAAAACAGCCTGCACGATGTTAGAAAAAGCCAAGTATGGACTCGTAACAAATATATAATTTACAGTAAACAGCCAATGTGCACTGGCTGTTTTTTACGAAACTCGACCACCTATACCTCCTAACATTTTGAAATTTGTACGAAACAGCCATATAGTAGGCTGACTTATGCAATATAGATTAGGCAGTTTGTGTCAAAATTGGTTGCATTTAACACCATGATGACTGTTATTTTTTTGTTGTTACGCCTAAAATCTGTTGAATAATTGAATGTTGTATTAAATTACAAGATAGTATTGGGCCCCGACTTCGGTAAAACCTTTTCTCGAGTGTATTGTTATAAAAAGTGATAAAAATATTACTTTACACTTTTTAGTTCGTGGTTTTGAAGGCGGTTTTTTTTCGCAGATTTTTTTTATTTATTTAATACCTACCATATAATGTAATGTTCCAGTGTTCTTGCACGTGTGTCATTTGTTTTACTTTCATCTGTGTATATGCAGCAGTACAAATAAACGTATTATCTATCCATCTATAAATAGTATAGATATATAGTTTGCTCGCACTGATACAGATATTGTTAATTGATTCAGAGAAAAACAATTGTAAATACATTCAAATGCGTTTCATGTTTAAATACGCTGCATTAATTTGTAACAAAACTGCATAATTATTCAAACCAAACACGAATGCACGGTTTTCAGATTTACCGTCCAATTACGGCGACATTCTGTAAAACCGAATTTATCGTGGACGATCAAACCCGAATTAATTTGCGCGCGGCTTCGAATGATGAAGAGCCTTTGTGTAGGACATGAGATAGTTGATAAAATTATGGAGTATAAAATGTTCTTACGGTTACCTATCTTGAATGCGAATATTTTTAGTACGAATTATAGCGAAAACGCCATGCCAAATCTATACTTTTTTAAATATCACTCAACCTTTGATAGATAAACATATTTTAGACGAATTAGTTCAGAAAATCATTTTCTATGTTATTAAAAGACAAATAAATTTATGTAACAATTAGTTAATAAGTATGCATGCGGCATTCAAGCAGGCATGCACCATGCATACAACCGGGCATGCATGCAAGCAGGCATTAATTAATTAATTAATTTATTTAATATAATGCATAGTTAAAAATCGATCATTTCTAGCATCCATTTTTCAATTTTGACAATAGCACTTGTACATTTATTTTTAGTGAACAAAAACACAAGAAAATTAAGACAAATAACTAAGAAATAAAATTAAACTAAAAGTAAATAATTAATTAATAAAAATAATTAGCTCTTATTGTATTTATAAACACATGTCAATTTTATTTACTAAGGACTTAACATTATCTGTAAATATGTCTAGTTCTGGATGCAATGTCAAGAGTGCGTTAAGCGTGTGATTAATGTATGCAGCATGCATTATTTCTGTCACGGCTCCGGCACTGCAAGGCTACGGCGGTCCCACGCGAGCTTACAGTCCCAGATGATTCTCGCTCATCACGTGAAGCTGAAGCTAATAAGCCGAGGCCAGCAAAAACCACCTGCTCTTATCTGAACCACGACCCCCCCGTATAGAAGGTGCGTTCTTATCCGCTGAGCTACCATCGCTCTTTGCCTCGTAATTTCAACTGCAGTTATACAGGGTGACACTGGGCCCTGGAGGGAAACTACCCTAAAATCTTATGTTTGCACGTTTTACATAAAGAAAACATTCCTTTTTTTTCGAAGGGAGAATCGCTGGTTTTTTTTTCTCCTGATTCTCGCACAGTACAAACATTTGTGTACATGAACATGTCTGTTTGTATTGGTCTGTGTGTTTTCTATGTATTATAAGTATGTAAATAAATAAATAAATAAATATTTCACAACATCACATATCTGATCTGATCTGACTCCGAGTTAGGTAGCTCAAGCACCTGTGTTACGGATATCAGAATCAACAGTGGGATTACAAATATATACATATAATACTTTTCTTTTGTAAATACATACTTATAATACATAGCAAACACCCAGACCAATACAAACAAACATGTTCATGCACACAAATATTTGTACTGTGCGGGGATCGAACCCGCAACCCTTGTATCAGAGGCAGCGTTCACTACCACTGTTCCAATCGGGTCGTCGCAATGTATTTACAAAAGAAAAGTATTAAACGTATATATTTGTAATTCCGCTGTTGGTATATCCGTAACACAGGTGTTTAAGCTATCTATCTCGGAGTTAGATCAATGTATGTGATGTTGTGAAATATTACATGCTTGTGAAAATATATAAATATTACCCACTAAGTCCCCTAAGGTTTGCCTCTCATGGTTCTCGCCAGGAGAAACTCCCACTAAAGCCCCACATAACCCGGTCGCTCATGGCGACGGGCATGATAAGGTTCCCCAATTTTTTTGATTCGACTGTCTTCCTATTGCAAAGTCAACAGAAAAATAAGTTTCAACTCGAATGTACTTTAAAATGGTTTTCGACAAAGTGACATAATGCACAAGGGGTAGTACGATCCGTAAGCATTTGAGATTTTCTCCCAATTTAGCCTGAATAACACGAATTGACGGTTCTAAATTTCATGAAATTTTAATGACGATATTATGGCCCCTTTTGTCACTAATCCCCGAGAAAGCACGTTTTGTCGTGAGTCAAAGCGTGTTTTGTGCCTCGAATACGACCCTCGCTTGTAGTGTTGTAAAAAAACTGAGAGGAAGAAATTATATTTCAAAGCTGTTCCTTTTTTTTTGAAGTCGGTTTATAAATGTCTTTTTTTGAGCCTAACTTATTGTGTATTCGAACTTATGATTATCAAGCAGTAATCATAAACATCATCAATATTTATAAAGAGTAACTCTTGAGTTTCTTGCTGGTAATCTAACTTGAATAAAGATTTTTTCTTTTAGTCTTCTACTTAAATAATTTAAATACTTCATAAAACGCGAGCATTTTTCATAGCCCTCTAGTTTGAAAAGAACTCGTCCTCCTCATTTTAGTGTATTTACTGTACGTACTGTCATGGGCAGACGTTGACGGATGACAGCTGTCATTGGATTGACGTCTTGCGGATGCGAAAGAGGTGCCAACTCGCTGACAAATAAATAGGATTCAAATGCAATTCAAAGGTTTTAAATTAGTGTCTAGTAGTTTTTAGTGTCCAAATTTGGTGTTTATTTGTGCAGTGAAGTGCCGCAAAGTGATCCTAATAATAAGAATCGTTGGATTGTATCGTTTTTAACACTGCTATTGTGTGTCGAGTGAGTTGTCTCGTGACTACTTGCTTGGACCAAATAGAGTCTTAAAACCTGCGATTGCTTTTAGGGTGATATCCGCCGAATCCGTAGGACGATAAATCGTAAAACACCGGCGCTTTATTGAGTGACTGTGACTTTGACTGACTTCGACTGTTGACTCTCAATAAGTTACTTGACATTGGCGAATTATCTTCGGGTAGAGCCATATTAAAAAAAATAATCTAGATGGTTGGCGTCAGCGCTATCTTTGGTGCGAGTGCGGTTAAGAAAGCAATATAATTATTCTTTGGATTTATTGTATTTAATCCTAACGTAACGCAATTAAGCCTGTATTTCAACTGCTATCGCAATTTGTAATCATTCGGATTTAACTTGCTCTTCTGCGTAGACGAATTTTGCCGATGTCTCTTATAAACGTGATGGAGCTGTACAAACTGTGCGGATAAAGAATGGGATTAGAAATGGCGGCGCATCTATTCACTTCTCGCTCGGACACCCACGAGTGCGAGTGTAGACGCAAATAGTGTGCGAGCGAGTAGTGAATAGATGCGCCGCCATTTCTGATCCCATTCTTTATCCGCACAGGTTGTACCTATATAGATTTTAAAATCCAGAGGTGCTTGCCGGGAATCAAACCACGACCCCCCATATGGAAGGCGCATTATCCACTTAGCTAACCTAACCTATTTTTTATGCTAGCGGCGACAAACGAGCATGCGAGTCACCTGATGGAAAGTAATTGAGAAATGTCATGTCATTTCATTCATCATCATCAGCCCATTTAAGTCCCCACTGCTGGGGCACGGGCCTCCCTCAATCACATGAGGGGTAATTGCCATACTCACCACGCTTGGCAGACGGGTTGGCGAGGGTTTTGATATAAATGCAGAGTTTTCCTTCTCTGGGTGCTGATGATCATGGCAGCAGCTTTACCTTAGTCGCCTTTTACGACACCTCGGTAAGAGTGAGGGTGGCCTATTCTACTCTGCCGGGGACCACACGGCTCACATGTCACTTCATGTCACTTCATTCACAAATAAGAAAAATAAATTGAGTTACGCATACTACATACATGACAAAAAACTAGTCGTCAGAGATATCGTTAGAGACTTGGGAGTAATATTTGATACCCAACTGACATTCCGTCCTCACATCGAGCACATAGTAAACAAGAGTAACAAACTCCTTGAGTTCATACTAAAGGTATATACATAAGGTCGACCAAAAGCTTTCAAGCTCCTGAAAGTACTCTCTGTTTTTAGTCTGGTAAGGAGCGTTTTAGAGTACTGCTGCCCAGTATGGAGTCCCTATTACAATGTTCATGTTAACAATGTAGAACGGGTCAAAAAAAGCTCCTGAAACTCCTCTCCCGTAAATTCAATTTTGGCCGATCGCTCCGCAGCTATAGTGAGAGGCTGTCTAAATTCAAAGTGATGCCATTGCGAGTTCGTCGTAAACGTTACAATTTACTGTGTCAACACAAAATTATGCACTCTTCCGTCGAGGTTCCTGATCTTCTATCCTCTATCAACATCAACACACATTTTAGAATCAGATCACCAAAAATATTTTCATTAAAAGTATACAAGAACAACACCTCATTACAACCACCTAACCCGAATGTGCCGGACCTACAACGAACTGATTCGAGGTGGCAGAGATATTGATGTATTTGACCGCAGTTTTCCCAAATACAAAAATAATGTTTCACAAATACTAGAGGCCGAAGTATCCTCGGCCTCACAAGACCTTTAATATTTTTTTATGTGGTTTATGTGTTTTTTCTCTTAAGTAATTAATAAGCAAATTATACTTGTATACTCATGTTGTGTACACTACCTGTAGGTTATTGTCTGGTCTAATTTATAATCATATGCAAAACGTTTCGAAATGTCAACGATTGTAACCTATAATAATAATAATAATAATAATAATAATTCTCACAACATCTCATACGTTGACCTGATTCCGTACTAAGTAGCTTAAGCACTTGTGTTACAGATATCAGACAACAGAGGAACACAAATATATACTTAAATACATATATTACACCCAGACACCGAACAAACACAAGTGTTCATCGCACGAATGTTTGTCCAGGGTGGGGATCAAACCCACGACCTTTGGCGTAAGAGGCAGGGTCACTACCAATTGCGCCATCCGGTCAGTCTACCTTACGTATAAGTGTACCTTAAATAAATAAATAAATAAAATCAACGCCGTCCATGAACATTCGCGAAATCAGAGAGATAGCTAAAAAATTGCATGCTATTTCCTATGCCATTACTAGCTACCATCATTTTCTGTTTCGACTGTACTCACATTAATTACCAACGAGTATTCAGGGAACTTCGTACCAAACAAAATAGTAATTAACAATTTAAAATGAAATAGTCTGAACTCGAGTGCCGTTGATATTGTTAATGCATTTTCTGATGGTTTCACAAACAGACGGGGTAAGTGGAGCGTTCGTTCCATTAAACAAACAAATTATAATGACCTACACACATACCGTGTGGTCCCGGCAGAGTAGAATAGGCCACCCTCACTCTTACCGAGGTGTCGTAAAAGGCGACTAAGGTAAAGCTGCTGGCATGATCATCAGCACCCAGAGAAGGGAAACTCTGCATTTACATCAAAACCCTCGCCAACCCGTCTGCCAAGCGTGGTGAGTATGGCAATTACCCCTCATGTGATTGAGGGAGGCCCGTGCCCCAGCAGTGGGGACTTAAATGGGCTAATGATGATGATGATGATGACACACATACCTTCGACGCGGATACATGTGTGACTAGTATAGTAATCCTCTTAGTACTGATTACGGCTACGGTGGCCAAGATCAACACGAACAGCCACGTACGCAGGATATATTATAGTGCTCAAGTGTGTGCGCATACACAAGTACACTCTCTATTCCCTTACCCTCATATTCCGATGGGACACCAACATGACACTACCGGAAAGAAATTGGGTGCTGGACCATTAGGCTTAGTGTGCACTTTCCGAGGCACAGGGGTACAGACCGCCAACTTCCAGACTCCAGGCTGACACTAAGAATTTCTTGCCGAAAACTTAGGTATAAATTTTTGGCCGAACCCGGGGATCGAACCCGAGACCTCATGCGCAGCTGTCGCTTTCTAGTGCGACCCACTAACCACTACGTCACCGAGGCAGTCAATGCTACTATATTAGTCTGTAGACTAACTGCTTAGTCCACCTAGTCCACCCTAAACTTTTCATAGTATTATATGTATATATTTGTAATCCCACTGTTGATTCTGATATCCGTAACACAGGTGCTTGAGCTACCTATCTCGGAGTTAGATCAATGTATGTGATGTTGTGAAATATTATTAGTACTAGGGTAACGTGCTGGGCGACGTTCTTTTCTCTATCGCACCCGTATAAAATATGCGTCAGGGCCGGTTGGATCTCTTTCACACTCTGTGATGTTTTACCGTAAATGGCACATTCCGTTTAAAGCGGGCGTTTCCTAGTTCCATGGAAATCACACTATCAATCTGTCATTATGAAGTTTACATGATTTTCCCTCGGATTAAAGTCGGTCTTTCAATTCCCTATTCAAAGGTCGGCCTGCTAGGTAGTTTTGCCACGTGCGAAATAACTATATTTCGCACGTGGCAAAACTTATGCTTTTTTGACATTTTCGCACAGGAAAAACGTTGTACAACGCCCCCTTGTCAATGAACTGATGTGCCTTCTGATCTTTGCCGCAATGTAAATAATGTGAACCAGCTCAAAACAAAGAAGGAATCGTGTTTCGTAAACCACTTGAGATTGGCAAAGTTAAATGTTTTTTTAAATGAGAGGTGGCAGACGAGAAGACGGATCACCTGAAGGTAAGCGATTCCGCCACCCATGGACACCCGCAACACCAGTGGAGTCACAAGTGCGCTGCCAACCTTTTCCCCTTACCCCCCCATTGGGCCTCCGGTAACCTCACTCACACGGACGAAACACAGCGCAGGCGCTGCTTTACGCTGTCTAGGATAGAGCCCTTGGGTCTAGTTTAGTTTTTATATTTTTTTTTGGCAGGAGTTGTCATTTCTCTTTGCTGTCATGTGCTAATTTGGTTTTTATTTTTATTTATTTATTTTAAAATATTCACTCTTTTTCGCGCGTTTTCTTTCGTCTGCCACATACGCTTTAGCAAAAACAAAAATATTCGCTTTTATTTCAGAGCTAGTGGCCCACCCTCACTTCAGTTCGGGTATTAATTCCACTTTATACCAATAGATGGCACTAGATGATGTAGAGAAGGAGCTTTCTGAACCACTGATCTTCCAAAAATGTATATCTGTACAGTCATCGACAGATCAAGTTACCCCCCTGCAGTGGAAAACAAGCACTTGTGCCCCAAACATAAGGACGTCCAAAGGTCTACATGGTAACTCTTCGTGACGCCATGTGTACAATGTTAATTTATAATCTTTGTCTTTTCTCCCATCTCACACACAGCCCATAAACTTTTGCTTACGATCCTTTTTACGCATCACTCAATCCTACATTAATAAAATATTAGGATACAATCGTAAAATAAATTAAGCCAACATTTCGAGACAGTGAGGAAAGCGATATTTAATGCTAGAGGCGGACAAACGAGCAAGCGAGTCACCTGATGGAAAGTAATCATCGCCGCCCATGAACATCCGCGAAATCAAAGAGATCGCTAATGTGTTGCCGGCTTTTTAAAAAAGAGTACGCTCTTCTCTTGAAGGTCCCTAAGTCGTAGCCGTCCGGAAATTCTCCTGCAGCCAAACTGTTCCACGGAACTGAGGTACGTGGTAAAAAGTTCCAGTAGAAACGCACAGTATTAGACCGCGATCCATCGAGATGATGAGGATGGAATGACAATCGCTTGCGAGTGGTTCGATGTAAGAATTCGACTGCAGGGAGTAGATCAAACAGTATTTCAGAGCACTCCCCACGATAGATGCGGTATAGTTTTTTCTTTTTCTTTCGCGGTTAACGCGCACACTTATGTCTTGGAGGGATTAAAACGGACTAAATTAAGTCGACCCCAGTTCGAAACATGATTTCGGTCATGGCGGCCAATCTCAGAGATCAGCAAAAGCAAATAGCTGAATAGAACTTACCGACGATACAGTTCAATAGTTTAGTAGATTTTTGCGTTGCATAATGACTATAATTCTTAACAGGGGTTACAGCACTGTATACGGTAGCTTCTTTCTGCGAGGAGGTGAAGATGCAAAAGGAGGCTACTGAGCGAGAGAGGGAGAAATATCCGCTCTCTCTCCGACTCCGATGGGGGCGAGGTAGTAGGGGCGCACGACAGGGCAATGCTTCGTCCGGAAGGTCTCAGACGGTAGGTGCGGGAGCAACGGCCGTCCCATGATGAGACTTTCATAAGTGGATAGCGCATGGAACACGGGTGCGCTTTTTGGGGTAGGAGTAGGTGTTATCACTGAACTACTCTGAGGAGGTCTGCCCATTTTGCATGGGTTGGCCGCAAGGGCTACAAGCAACGGACTGATGAGCCTCGCCTAAGTCAACAGCGGCGTGAGTATACCTCTGGGTCATCTTTTGAGAGGGAGTCTCACAGACCCCGTCAGGTCCCCTGACCTCACGGGACAGGAAAGTATTTTCCCTGCGTGACTAAAAAAAGCCGTGGTCACAAAACTGACTACGTAACTTACCGAAACGGCAAGCAAAATACGAGTATGTGAGTAAAAAATATTGTATCTTATAAATCATGTTAATCACGGTCTAAATTTAATTATAGTGCTATCAGCTCAGATCTTATACAGAAACTTGATTGATCACCTGAAGGTACGCGATTGCCACCAACCATGTTAATGCAACATCAATGGAGTTACAAGTTCGTGGCCAACCTTTAAGTGCCCTTTCCCCCTGGATTACTCCTTCGGTACCCACTCGTCAAATTACAAAGGTAGCACAGCTTCACGCTTATATATCCTGTCGAGTCAGCCCGCTTAATGCGAAGCATGGCTCTCCCATGGTAATAAAATAGTGCTAGTGGAAGGTAATATGACGAGCATGCTTTGAATTTTTAATATCTAAGTGCGTATTTCTACCATTAGCTCCGTGGTGAGGAAAAACACCGTGAGGAAACCTACTCGTTTCAGATAGTTCCCGAAACGTGTAATCATCGATTCAGTTAATCTAGTTCCCCTGCTAAAGGGATGCTAAGATCAGACGGCAGTCGCTTCATTGTCAGACTCCCCAAATCCTGAACCATCGGCCAAGCAAACCTTTGGCTCCAGAGAATCAACCTTGGACGCAACCGGGAATTACACCCTGAAATGAGTAGGAGTGGTAGGTATTACGATGTGCCACTGGCTGGAAAACTGTGATAGTACAAAAGCTCTTAACCGGCCATTAAAGGCCAAACCCATGGTCGTATAAATAGAATTAATTAATAATTACTTAGTACAGTTTCCGCAGACAAGCTGGTGCTAATTAGGCTGTTTTGGAAGCCACTATCGGACCTAAAGCTGTAAATAAGAACCGTTAAAGCTGTTAATAGATTAATGGTTTTGAGGGTGACTTTTACTTTTTATGAACTGTATTTTTTATGTGAGTTAGCAGACGAGCAGTCGGATCGCCTGATGGTAAGCGATTGCCGCCGTCCATGGACACCCGCGACACGGGTGGACTCACAAGTGCTCTACCAAGCTTTAAAACCCCCTTTTTCTCGGTTGGGCCCCCGCCCGGTACCCTCACTCACACAGCACAGTGCTGCTTCACGCCAGTTTTCTGTGAGGCCGTGGTGTATCACTCCGATCGAGCCGGCTCATTCATACCGAAGCGTGGCTCTCCCACAGTCAAATTTTCTTAATGAGCTTTATTAAAAAAAAAATATTTATTTCTTAATGGAAAACAAACAGCATTTAAATTACAATAATGATTGAGATACTTTAGAAGAAATATGCCTTAGACAGTTTTCACGAATAACAATCAGAGAAAAATGCTTTTACAGGCACACAGAAGAGAAACAAATAAAGAATCATCATCATCATCATCAGCCCATTTAAGTCCCCACTGCTGGGGCACGGGCCTCCCTCAATCACATGAGGGGTAATTGCCATACTCACCACGCTTGGCAGACGGGTTGGCGAGGGTTTTGATATAAATGCAGAGTTTTCCTTCTCTGGGTGCTGATGATCATGCCAGCAGCTTTACCTTAGTCGCCTTTTACGACACCTCGGTAAGAGTGAGGGTGGCCTATTCTACTCTGCCGGGACCACACGGCGGCACACAAATAAAGAGTATAATATAGTAAGAGTAGTATTATAGTCAAATAACAGAATATTGCCATAGGAATTAGTTAGTATTTATGACTACACACCACGAATTGATGATGAGCAATCAAACATTAAGTAAGTAAACTATCAATTCAAGATCGTAGTTAAATATATTACCCCGACGTCGCTTGCCTGGCGTCGCGCCAATAGATAATATAAAGTAATGGTTCCGTTTATTTGAGTGTTGGTTTCTGAATGTGTTTAGTGACTCCATTGTGAAATATTGGCTATATTACTTTCCATAATTGAATTGTAACTCTATTATTCTGTTTACGACCCGTGACCTGTCAAACTTCAGACCTATTTCTATATACTGCCTGCTCTCAGCAAAATTTTTGAAAAAGTAATATTCACTCAGTTATTGTCTCATTTAAACCTGAATAAAATATTGCACAGTAAGCAATTTGGATTCACAAAAGGAAAATCCACTACTGATGCTGGAGTGGCGCTTATCAAACATGTATTTGATGCGTGGGAAAAATAGCGAGATGCTATTGTAATATTCTGTGATTTGTCTAAAGCATTAGATTGCGTCAATCATGAAACATTGCTAATGAAGTTACAGCATTACGGTGTCATAGACACATCACTAACTCTAATTAAATCTAACTTATCAGATAGGATTGTTTAAGAATGAAAATTGCATTTACCATATTATTTGAAAAGAGTTGGGAAAAAAAGCGAGATGCTATTGGAATATTCTGTGATTTGTCTAAAGCATTCGATTGCGTCAATCATGAAACATTGCTAATGAAGTTACAGCATTACGGTGTCATAGACACATCACTAAGTCTGATTAAATCTAACTTATCAGATAGGATTGTATAAGAATGAAAATTGCATTTACCATATTATTTGAAAAGAGTAACTACTGAGTTTCTTGCGATTCTTCTGTGTAGAAATTGACATTCCGAATCAGCGGTAGACATATAATATTTGAAATTCATAAATGTTCTGTATGGACTTAAATTGAATAAAGACATCTTTGAATCTGTTTCTCTGTTTATTAGAAAAGGTCTTTGACTTTTCAACTTGACCTACAGAACGTCCTCATTTTAGCGTGTAATTCCCGGTTGCGTCCAAAGCCGCTTTGGAGACCGGGGTACGCTTAGACCTTGATTCAGGATTTGGGGAGTCTGATAATCACAATGAAGCGACTGCCGTCTGATCTTCGCAACCCTTTTGACACCGGAACCAGACTAAGTGAATCATGGTTACGCATTTCAGAAACTATGCAAAACTTGCAGGTTTCCCTCATCACCGAGTGCATGCTTGAATTCGTAGCACCTCCGCATGGAATGCGCGTCCTTATTCACCGGCTACCATAGCATACTTAACTGTTCAAATTACGTTTTTTAGAATAATTAAAACAACACTTATGACCGTGGGAGAGCACGCTTCGAGCTTTAGTTTTGGATGATATGTTTAAACATAATTAGAATATTTGACTATTATTAATGTTATGATGCCGTGTGGTGCCCGGCAGAGTAGAATAGGCCACCCTCACTCTTACCGAGGTGTCGTAAAAGGCGACTAAGGTAAAGCTGCTGGCATGATCATCAGCACCCAGAGAAGGAAAACTCTGCATTTATATCAAAACCCTCGCCAACCCGTCTGCCAAGCGTGGTGAGTATGGCAATTACCCCTCATGTGATTGAGGGAGGCCCGTGCCCCAGCAGTGGGGACTTAAATGGGCTGACGATGACGATGACGATGATTAATGTTTACAACTTGATTATATAACTGTATAATTTTGTGCAGCAGAATAAACATATAATCTATCATTTGCACTTTTACAATCGACGAAACCTTCCTTACCTAATTGTTCATTACGCTCTGTAGTTTTTTTTATGTCATTGGTGGCAGACGAGCAGACAGATCACCTGATGGTAAGCAATCGCCGCCGCCCTTGGACACCCGCGACCCCATGGAGTCACAATTACGCTGCCAACCTTTAAACCCCCCTTTCCTACGGATCAGGCCTCTGGTATCCTCACTCACGCAGCGAAACACAGCACAGTGCTGCTTCACGCCGATTTTCTGTGAGACTGTGGCATTGGTGTAATAATGTTTTGTAATTTTGTCGGGAGCTACGATGCCATAGACACACACACACACACAGGCGCGTCAAACTTATAACACCCCGTCGTTTTTGCGTCGGGGGTTAAAAAACTTGCTTAGTGAAGAAAGGTTACTATAGTGTATAAGACTACTTAAATGATAAGGATTCTTGGTCATGTTAATCGAGTACTTTGATGGTTGTATTTTTTTTTTCTTCTCAATTGAAACTCTGTAACATCATCAAATATTTGAAAATAGTAACTACTAAGTTTCTTGCTGATAGTCTTCTCAGTGGAAATCGACATTCCGAAACACCGGTAGATGATAATATTATGTACCTATTTTGACATTCATAGTGTTCGATATCTTTATCTTTTATCTTTGCATTTCTAGAGAAAGCCACTCAGTAATAATAAATTGTTGCCTGTGTGTAAAGAAAGTCACATATTTTGTCAACCGACTTCATTTTGCATCAAAATATTGAAAATATTCGTGTAAGATTTCTGCTAAGAGATTTTTCCGCTACATTTCTTGCGCGAGTTGTGTGAAAGCACCCGTTTGTAATACCGCCATCCAATGTTGCCTGCATTCAAGACAATTCTAAAAGCAGAGAGAATCTCATAAAATAATACGAAGGTGTAGGGCTGGCAAGACCTGACTCATTTAACTTAATGTCCTATTTTTTTTATGTGATAGGTGGTGTCGAACAGACGGATCACCTGATGGTAGACGATCGGCGCCGCTCATGGACACCCGCGAACATGGAGTCACAAGTGCGCTGCCAACCTTTGAACCATCCTCTCCCCCGGATTGGCCCTCCGGTACCCTAACTCACCCAGCGAAACTTCGCGCCAGTTTTCTGTGAGGCCGTGGTGTCACTCCGTTCGAGTCGGCCCATTTATGTCGAAGCTTGGCTTTCCCACGGTATAAACCCATAGATGGGGCTGAGTCCGTCTATAGTGCTCCGCTTTTAAATTAGTCTTAGGGCCTTCGCTACTGAAAGAAAGAAAATACATTTTTTGACCATCACAGAAAATATAAATACAGTAGGCATAACACGACACGACACAGATTCAAAGAGGAGAGGCGATACGAGAAGAGATGGTGTGGTTGTGTGAGTGACCTCATCAGGTCCCGACCTCAGCATTTGCTGCTACGGCGTCATCTGAAGTGCCGCAGCAGCGCTGGTATTCTGGTGTGACCTGGTTGCGAGTGAAAGAGTTCACACACAGCAGCTATAATTGTATATTAATATACATTACATCCCGGGATGTATAGCTTTACATTATCTTAATATATCACACACACAACAGGTAAAGTAATGTATCTTTCCCTTCATTTCAATGGTATACGTCCCGCTTGACGCACTTTTCAGCTGCTGAGGTGTTATACAGGGTGTTCTTGTTTTTATTGTTATAATACTGTCGCGTGCTCGCGGTTCAAGGATTGGAAGAAAACAACCACTAAAACATCCTATGAAGTGAAGAGATGTATGTATGTAGTAATAAACGAAAAGTTACTGAGATGTATTCAGATGTATCTAAATATATATGTTTATTTTCGTATAGCTCTGTATCTTAAGATACGAAGATGTATAAATATACATTGTAGCTGTCGTGTGTGGTCTCTTGACGATTTCTATAGAAAGATGTATCGAGATGTATCGTGCTATAATATACATCTTTACATTACCTGCTTACCTAGTGTATAGGTAAATAGCTATGAGCATATACACGTAAGTACTAGATAATACATATTAAAAGATGTGTGGACTATGTGGCAGATACACAATATAGATTGGTATGTACCAATTTGACAGTAACATGACAGTTTTTTTTACATTATGGCGGACCTACGAGCAGGTAGTTTCAAAGTCACCCCTGTCCAGGAAAAGCTCACCGAAACACGTCTCAGATGGTACGGCCACGTCATGCGGAGAGACAGCGAGCATGTGGTCTAGAAAGCACTGGCAATCCCAGAAAGCAAGAGAGGAAGGCGACGGCCGCCCTTAACCTAGTGGACCTAGTACAGCGAACCTAGTTAAGAAGTCCCAACTACCTGACCCGACAACCCAGGACAGATTGTCCTGGCGCAGAAGTATAAGAAGAGCCGACCCCACCTAAAGTGTGAACAGGCAAAGAAGAAGAAAGGCGGATCAACGAGTAGACAGCTCACCTGATGATTCGAGCTTTTTTTTTAAGACACAAAAAAGACAGAGGGAACTATAAAAACAAAATACGCTCACAAACAAGACCAAGACGCAATACAATACCTGATTTAATACATTCTTACAGCGCTTCTGCAGTGATAGTCCCTTGCCAGGTTTGTTTAGGGGGGCCATGTTTCCGTTTTCCTTGGGGTATTAGTCTAGTGCTTGCCTCGGTATTAGATCTGGCTTAAGGAGACGTATGGTCAATCCAGTCCCATCTGCGGCATTTGATCTTGTGACGGAGCAGTCGGTACTATCACAGAAGAATGGGTATGGGAATAAAACTAAGTGGTACTTAAGTTTAACTTAATCTTATTGCAGTTAAGGCTTGCTTCCTCACTGTAGGCATAATAGGTAGGAACACAGGCTTGACGCAGGTAATGTTATGCTACCTCGTTGGTAGGTAGTGAAGGGGGTATGTCCGGAATTGAGTCGGTAGGTAGCTTGACCGTAGATTTTGGTAGGTGAGGCCTGTTCTTCGGGTCTCACGGGTTATTCATCATCAGCCCATTTAAGTCCCCACTGCTGGGGCATGGGCCTCCCTCAATCACATGAGGGATAATTGGTAGTACACCACGCTTGACAGACGGGTTGGCGAGGGTATAAATGCAGAGTATTCCTTCTCTGGGTGCTGATGATCATGCCAGCAGCTTTACCTTAGTCGCCTTTTACGACACCTCGGTAAGAGTGAGGGTGGCCTATTCTACTCTGCCGGGGACCACACGGCAATTATCACGGGTTATTAGGAACCTGGAAACCCACGTCACATTCTGTTGATCGATTGGAGTGTCACCTCAGCGTTCCCACAGATCTATTTTAGAGATTTTCTAGGTCAGTATACCCCAAGAATATTGCGAAGGCAGCGGTTTATAGAAACCTGGAGCCGATGAGAGTTGCCTTTGGTGACCCTCCACGTCTCACACGTGGTACAATCCAGTTTTTATATCGGACCAGAATATTTTGAGCTTTACCCTTCTAGTCAGCTTCTGCCATTGTCATTGCGCAAAGGTTGCTCTTGCTTTTAGCGATCTTCGGTACGATGTCCTTTTTGATCCCATCTGTTTCCGACCCAACAATTCCAAGGTAAGTAAATTTGTTGACTCTCTCCACCCCCTGTGTGCCGATGAGGAATGGCAATGATGATGAGTCTGGCAAGATTCACTGGGATGAAATTGATAATAATATTCTAGGTATATCGTACGCAGCTTTTTCATTGTGTTAGAGCCTGACAATTTTTTTTTACAACCAGAATCCTGAAATTAAAGTTAAATGAGAGAAAAAGAAAGCACTTTTTTTCGTCTTATCAAAGTTACAGAAAATAAGAATATCACAAAGCGACAACCTTAACTAATTCCGAATGTCAAAGATACTCCATTGACTCCGCTCAAAACGGAGATTTCCCGAATGAAATCACATAACATACGATTTTAAACTTTCCATTTGCATTATACAAATAAACAAGCAAGCCGGTTATCAAACAGCCTCTGTTTAAATTAATTATAAGTTACTATATGCTTGGAAACACCGAAGAGATGCGCCTGACCTGACCGCCTGGCCCACAGTGCAGGCGAGCACCTCCGGGGGGGATTATGGTGTCATTGTTCGCCAGGGAAAACCGCTGGGGTTTAGTCGGTATGCCTCTGGCCGGCTTCTCGTTAGGAGAAGCCCCCGCCAGAGGAGAGCCCGACGTAACTCTCTTACTCCCCAGCAGGAGGGCGTGCATAAGGCGGCATTACCCAGCGACAAAAAAAAAGGTAAGATTAACGAATTGTGTGTAGTTGTAGATGATAATTATCTCCGAAAGGTTAAATCGAAGGCACAAAGCTGAAATATTTAATTATTACACAGACAGATATCCTACAGACAGGCAACACTTATAGGTAATCTGAAAACACCAAACGCCTGCGCGATGTAATCGATACCTAGCGCCATCTATTGGCATAACGTGGAACTAATGCATATAGTAAGATAATAATTCAACTAATGTCCTGAAACCAAGTGAGGCCGGATATTATTTATTAATTATGATTTAGGACTATCTCAACTCTCTCTTTTCCAATGAAAGAAACCACGGCCTCACGCCTTTCCATTTTCTTCATCCTTACCCAAAGGTTGCCTGGACGAGATCGCTCACAGTGATAAGGCCGCCTTCGTTGTACACATCCTGTAATACCTAGTTTTTAAGTTTTCATACTTTATTTTGAGTGCAACAAAAGTATATTCATTCATTCATTCATTAAAAAAAATAAGAATATCACAAAGTGACAACCTTAACTAATTCCGAATGTTAAAGACACTCCATTGACTCCGTTCAAAACGGAGATTTCCCGAATTAAATCACATAACATATGATTTTAAACTTTCCCTTTACATTATACAAATAATAATAATAAGCAAGCCGGTTATCAAACGTTATGTTTCATTCCTTTATGTTCATAATGTTCCTCTAATTCCAAATGTTTTAAAATACAAGTACCTACATAATAGGGTTCCGTTTCCGCATGAAATAATGGAAAGCTTTGAAATTATTTATTCTCTTTGAGTCAGAGATGTAAGGAATATATAATAGGACCCCGTTGTCCGTATAAAATGGTGGGAAATCTTAAAATGATTTAAGATAATTTGGCAATTTGCACGGTCGGGCCTACCTTAGATAACCAAGTACCTGTCGTAGCAAATTATATGACGAGTCGCTGGTGGACTCAGCAAATAAAGAGCCCCCGAGGATCCCTTCGTAGTAAGCAAATGATTCGTTCCATGGCCTCCACTAGGAAAAAACTCTATAAATCATAATTAATCATAGTACGATAGTTATTTTTTTCACGAGGAACGATACAATGTGATGATATATAAGTTCCTACTCTCTCCAAAATGTTTGCGGAGCCCTACAGGGTCCATATTGCAACTTAAAATACTTTAAACTATGATCTTTGTTCAACATATCAGAAAGCAATAAAGAGATTGAATTGACTTACTACTTTTATTAATGAGATTAAAAATGAATAAAAAAAACAATTTGATTTAAACAAGACCGTTATTTATTTTGAATTTTACAAATTTAACTACGACAGAGAAAAGATGGCTTAATCACAATCAAACGCACTAAAACACTACGATTTAGGTCTAGACTAAACCTAGGGTTCAAGGTCACTTCCTACGGCACGCAATTACTATCGATGTGAACCGTCCGAACGCTCGAGCAAAAGTGAGCGCGCGGCGGCTTGCTTCGGTTTATATTAGGGATGTGCCGATCGCTAGCCGAAATCCGGGGGAACTGCTTATACTATATATATTAGATACCTATAATGTTTGGTTCTGAGCTATTGATTAATATGACCTCAAATATCGATAGTCGACTACCGATTGGTGACCCCGCACTCGTATTCTGAGTTACGTATTTCATATCGCTCTGCGAACTCATATCGTAGCCAAATATCGATTAAATTGATGAATGTGACATCCCGGACGAATGATTTAAAAGATGTTTGTTTCAGTGTCCCATTTGCTAATTTAGAGTTACGTTTGGAGTGATGTTTGATCCATAGGAACTCACATCAAATATACTTATGAGTTACTACTTTTGGCTCGGAGACTCCTCATTTTAGATTTGATTCCCGGTTGCGCCTAAAGCTGCCGCTTTGAAGCCCAGAGTACGCACCATGATTCGTGGTTTGGGGAGTCTGGTCTATGAAGCGATTGCTGTGCGACCTTCGCAACGCTTTAACGGATAAACCAGCCCAACCGAATCATGGCTATACCTACGTCTTAGAAACTATCGGAAACGTGAATGTTTTTTTAAGATATTTTCCGCCGAGCTATGGTAGAAATTCGCACATAGATTTGGAAATTTTGCTCGAAGACTATTCTTGTAAATTTTTGTACCTCCCTCCCTTGACATATTCGGACACACGCGTAGGTAACACCTAACCTTTTTTTTCCCAGGGGAAAACCATCATGGCCGTCACCTTGCTACATGTAGGGAACAAGATGATGTGTGGGACTCAAACCCTAACTAAAACCCCTGGGGTGTCGCGCAATCGCGGTCGGGAGCCCCACAGCGGGGACTAAACCGTACCGCTAATCGCGCTCGCCGCTTCACCCCTATCTGGCGCAATACAGCCCTTCAACGCTGTACGACCTACCAGGACACCCAGTAATGTCGTCCCCCGCGGAGTCGTATGCTGAGCAAGCCACTCCCCAGCAGTGGATACGCTCACGTACTCCGAAAGCCCGTTTAGTCGCCTCTACCGACAGGCCGGGAAAACCTTGGCAGTATTCTTAAACGCTAGCCTAGCCACAGGGCGTAGGTAACACCTAACCTAACCTACTCGTGTGTCTGAATATTTCAAGGTTGTCTATTCGCAAGAGCATGGATTTTTCGGCCTTATAAGAACTCAAAAATCTACTGACACAGCCAATCGGACAGTCCATATGCAGGAAGTTGGAGAGAAGAGCTTTGTGCCAAGAGTCTTGGCAAGGTCTAGGCTAATGTCCACAGATTCACCGTGTTTGTCGAATACTTTCCCCCAGATATGCATCACTAACGCTAGAAGATTACCTTTGAACACAATTGACACCGAACCATGTTTCTGCTCGAAACCATGGTTTGTTTCGGTTCGAAACCAGTGGTTGAAGAACCTTTCCATGACTTTACACGGCACTAAAGTTATGGCAATGAGAGGATAGATTGATGGGTCTCCTTTTTAAGCGACCGGTTGCACATTGGTTTCTCTCCAAGCCTCCGGAACAAAACCGGATAAGTACGAGAGGCGTCAACACGGAACAACTCCGCAGCACTCTACTTAAAGATGACAGCTGGAATACCATCCGACAGGATGGTATTCCAGCGGACGTCCAGAGCGCACATCACGGTGCGATATGAATATCAGGCATTTGGAGTCCACCTAATACAAGGGGATCGTGGTTGGGGGTCCGCTAATCGAATCGAGAACTGTCTCGATTCGAGTTATGTGGAATCAGACGAACCGAATCATGATTTTACGTTTCAGAAACTATCGGAAACATGCAAGTTTTCTTGCGTTATTTTCCGTCGATTTTTTCGATTTGGAAATTTAGCTCAGAGACTATTTTTGTACGTTTTTGTAGCTCCCTCCCTAGACACATTCGGATACACGGGTAGGTAGCAACCTACTCGAGTGTCCGAATGTGTCAATAAAGTTAAGGGGAGCTGTCTGGACCTAATTCACCTTTTTCTGTAAGATAATGAAAATACTTTCGTGAAGTAGATAAGTTATTGGCTTTGTTTTATTGATACAGTTCGTACTTTCGAGGTGCTATTTCTTCTCCATTGGGTCCTATTAAAAATACTGACTTATTGTATGTAGGTAACATATCCACATAGACTCCCTCGGTGGCGCAGTGATAAGTAGGTCGTACTTTAAGCGACGACTGCGCTTGGGTCCCGGATTCGATCCCCGGGTTGGATCAAAATGATTTGCATCTGAGTGTTTCTGTTAACAAATTCTCAGTGTGGAAGTTGGCGGTCTTGTACCCCAGTGCCTCGAAAAGCGTGTTAAGCCATTGGTCCTGCGCCTGATCCCTCTTCACTCGTGTCACAGTGGTATCCCATCGAAATATGAGGGCAAGGGAACAGAGAGTGCACGTGTGTCTGTGCAAACACATGTGCTCTCTAATATGTACTGCGTCGATAGCCGATCTCTGAGATTGGCCGCCATGACCGAAATATCGGTTTGGAGGACATTATTATTATCAGGTAATATATCTTATCTATAAGTAGGTACATAATGATAATAACTGTAAAAAGCTGTGGCCATACATTGAATATAATTTATCGCAAATAAAAATTAATTAAGTAAAGTACGAGTATCAGCCTAATATTCTGTAATACTGCAGGGGCGTTGCCCTGCAATGGGACAGAATATTAAGCTTCATTTCTTGATTCTATAATGGAGGCCTTTGCCTCCATCATAGAAATGAAGTCGTCGCTATTGTGATGGGATTAACTTAAGCTGATCAATAAACAGTAACAGAACCCAATTATCAAAATTTTGTCTGACTGTTTCTTGGTGCTAATTTCGGAAACTACTGAACGAATTCTAATGAAACTTTTTTATATGCTGTTTTCTTGAAGGTTTGAAGATCGTATTAGTCCGGAAATAATTATAGATTCCGACAGTTCGTTCCACAGTTTTGTCATGCGATGAGGGTTGTAGAGTGACAGGTCCAAAGTGGTGCGAATGATCCACGAAGCATTTTTTTATCCATTTCCTGGTCACGATAAGTTTCTGAATGTTGCCAACAACTTTAATTTCAACGCGACCGATTTTTTTATATGTGATAAGTGGCAGAAGAGCAGACGGATCGCTTGGTAGTAAACTAATACCGCCGCACATAGACATCTTTAGGTTCCTGCAGGATAAATAACAATGAATATTACGCAGGTAAACCGTCTGCCGCGAGTCTTTGCGTAATATCGAGATGATTGGATGAGGCGGCACAGGACCAATCTGTGTGGAGAACATTGGGGGAGGGCTATGCCCAGCTGTTGGCGTGTATTGGAAGAAAATATGTCTTTTTTTATGAGGTGGCAGACGTACAGACGGATCACATGATAGTAAGCGATTGCCGCCTCCCATAGACACCCGCGATATCCATGGAGTCACAAGTGCGCTGCCAAGCATTGAACCCCCTCCCCGGATTGAGCCTCCGGTACCCTCACTCACGCAGCGAATCACAGCACAGTGCTGCTTCACGCAAGTTTTCACACTGGTTGAGCCCACCCATTCATGCCATTAGCCGTGTGGTCCCCGGCAGAGTAGAATAGGCCACCCTCACTCTTACCGAGGTGTCGTAAAAGGCGGCTAAGGTAAAGGTGCTGTCATGATCATTAGCACCCAGAGAAGGAAAACTCTGCATTTATAACAAAACCCTCACCAACGCGTCTGCTAAGCGTGAGTATGGCAATCACCCCTCATGTGATTGAGGGAGGCCCGTGCCTTAGCAGTGGGGACTTAAATGGGCTGATGATGATGATTATTCATGCCAAAGCGTGGCTCTTTGTCTTCGTAGCCAATATGTAATTAAGGCAGCACCAACGCATGTACTTGACAATTTGAATCCCTTAGTTTTTAAGGTGTATGTTCTTGTTGGTTGTCCAAATAAAGAAATAAATGTTTTATTCGGATGAACCCGGCCTTCCGCAATAATGATGAATATCGAGATACCAATATACTTACACACTACGCTGGCTCAGAGACCCAAAGTGGAGCTTGGCCTCCGATCATTTAGGTAAACAGTTACCTCCGACACGAGATTTCGCCAATCCGGTCTGTTTTCGGTCACCTGTCGCCAGTTCAGCCGTTTATTTATTTGTTTATTTAATATTGCACAATGTACATATGACACTTACAAAGATAGATTCTTAGGGCTATGTATGTACATGACCCTGTTAAGTAGGGTATTGCAACAGAATTAAAATAATCTTAAAACTATCTTAATCTTAACTTAATAATTACGTATTAGATCTAGGATGTTTTGTCATTGAGGAACTCATCCACTGAATAATAGCATTTTTTTAATAAAAATAATTTCAGGTGCTTACAGAATAACTGGTCTTTTTCTTGACTTTTGATACAATCTGGTAACTTGTTATATATTATTATTGATCTGTAACAGGGGCTATTTTTGAAAATTGTTAACTTAGGTTCTGGAAGCAATAATTTAGTATTACGACGGGCACTGGTTGTGTAATTAAAGTATGATATGTGTTTTCTGACAAATGTGACAATCTCTAGGATATAGAGTTATGGTAAAGATAATATATTTCTTTGTATAAAGTGTGGTTGGCAACTGTCTCTTCTCTTAAGTTTGTAAATTATTCTTAAACACTTCTTCTGCATCACGAATAGGTCATGTGCGTTTTAGGTGGGCATGATCTTTTTCGACCTGGTCTATCCAGCGATACCTTGGGCGTCCCACCGGACGCTTGCCAGTTGGTCGATCCAGGTATGCTCTCTTCGTAACTCAATCCGACTCCATTCTCACCACGTGGCCGAGCCAGCGCAGTCTCGCTGACTTCATTTTGCCAATTACTTATATTTGGTTCAGCCACAAGCTCTTCTTTCCATTGAAGTTAGCTATTTGCTCATGTTATTTATGCCGCTATTTGGCATGAATGGTCAGCTCTACCGGAGTTATTCAAGTCCACAATTGATTTGTATACAGACTTACATTAGGTTTAGTATCATTTTACAACAACCATTTATTAATTTGAAAAGTTACTGTTCTCATCGTCAGCCCATTTAAGTCCCCACTGCTGGGGCACGGACCTCCCTCAATCACATGAGGGGTAATTGCCATACTCATCACGCTTGGCAGACGGGTTGGCGAGGGTTTTGATATAAATGCAGAGTTTTCCTTCTCTGGGTGCTGATGATCATGCCAGCAGCTTTACCTTAGTCGCCTTTTACGACACCTCGGTAAGAGTGAGGGTGGCCTATTCTACTCTGCCGGGGACCACACGGCCAGCTCTAATTCAGCGTTTTTTCGTAGCCACCATGTCCCGTCCTCTTGTTTGGTCGGCCCCAGGATTTGACGAAATATTTTTCTTCCCAGCTATGCGCAAACATGCAAATGAACATTTTAATAGATAAATTTAGATGATAATGATGATGACACTCCAGCAATATATCACATATATCATAAACCTGCCCACATTTCCAACTCCCTATTTCACCGCTTGTTTCTGAAATATTTACATGTTACTCCCAGCAGACATCATAATATTATCGGAGCGACTTCCGAAGCAATTTCCTACACATTCTTTTGATACTCTAAGTGAATCGACAAAGTGTTGCCAACGACAAGTGTTTGCTCTCTCCACACGCCTCGGAATTAGGTAAGACGAAACTCTTGAAAGTTAGTAAGTAATGTTAGCGAAATAAATCGATTGGGCACATCACTAAAAAAGAAATTAAGAAAGTTTATTATTTTGGGTATCACAACACAACACTATGTACGAGCGCCTACAACATCAGTTTCATAACACTACAAACTGACTGACTGACAAGAGGTCGGGGTTCGATCCCCGGGTCGGGTCAAAAATTTGTACCTAAGTTTTCGGTTAGAAATTCTTAGTGGCAGCCCGGAATCTAGAAGTTCGCGGTCTTGTACCCCCGTGCCTCGGAAAGCACGTTAAGACGTTGGTCCTGCGCCTATTCCTCTCCGGTCGTATCACAGTAGTGTCCCATCAGAATATGATGGTAAGGGAATAGAGAGTGCAATGGTGTTTGCGCACACACTTGTGCACTATAATATATCCTGCGTACGTGGCTGATCGTTGAGATTGACCGCCGTTGCTGTAATCAGTTGGAGGATATTATTATTATTATTACACTACAAATGCTTATTTGGTATAGTATATAAAATAAAAGTAAAAAAACTAAAACCCAACTACGACAAAAAACGTCGCTGAAAAAGTATAAAACAAGCCTTCGTTGTCAATTTATGCAATATTCACTATGTAGAGATAAAATTTCATGTTTGGAAATCCGCAGTCACACATTGTCAAAGGGTAGTATATTTAACGTGTGACTACGCCTTTCCAAACATGAAATTTTATCTCTACATAGTGAATCCTTACTAATATTATAAAGGCGAAAGTTTGTTTAGATGGATGTATGGATGGATGTTTGTTCCTCTTTCACGCAAAAACTACTAAACGGATTTTAATGAAACTTTACAGTAATGTAGCTTATAGATCAGAATAACACATAGGCTATAATTTATAAAGATATCTATAAGACCTTGCTTTTATTCTAATTACACGCAGACGAAGTCGCGGGCAAAAGCTAGTATTGCATAAATTGACAACGAAGGCTTGTTTTATACTTTTTCAGCGACGTTTTTTGTCGTAGTTGGGTTTTAGTTTTTTTACTTTTATTTTATTTGTACTATTTTGGTGTCCAAGTGCTAGTAATATATATATATATATATTCAAAATGTACAAGTCAAGCGCTTTCAAATGATACCAAACACGGCATATTTATCATAACTTTATTTTTTTACTCTGTATGTTTTGTCCGCTAGAGGGCGCCACATTAGATTTTGTGAAACTTCATATAGCCTATAACCAGCGGAGGATCAAGACGCTTATAATGATATGTCATTTGTCGAATTCTGATAAGTAGTTAAGAAGTTACGTGGAAACAGATGAACATACATACATACATACATACATACATACATACATACATACATACATACATACATACATACATACATAGCCTGTCAAAATCATAACCCTCCTTTTGCTTTGCCGTAGTCGGGTAAAAATGGCCCTCACTCAGCCTATGTCATAGCCCTGAAAAATGTCATGACGCTGATATTGAGTAGGGCCAGCTGAGTGTGTTGCCGTGCGGTCCCCGGCAGAGTAGAATAGGCCAACCTCACTCTTACCGAGGTGTCGTAAAAGGCGACTAAGGTAAAGCTGCTGGCATGATCATCAGCGCCCAGAGAAGGAAAACTCTGCATTTATATCAAAACCCTCGCCAACCCATCTGCCAAGCGTAGTGAGTATGGCAATTACCCCTCATGTGATTGAGGGAGGCCCGTGCGCCAGCAGTGGGGACTTAAATGGGCTGATGATGATGTTGATGATCAGCTGAGTGTGTGCCACGGACGCTAGCCTTGTATGTCTTGTAAGCGATCTTGCATATCACTAGTAGCACAAAATAAAAAGGGGAGGGGATTTTGTGCTAATATCATCATATCATTTCAGCCAATATACGGCCACTGCTGGACATAGGCCTCCCCCAATGATCTCCCCAAGAAACTCTGGCGAGTTTCTTGCCGGATCTTCTCGACCAGAAACAACTTTCCGAGCCGGTGGTAGAATCGCATTATGTTTATTTATTTCTTTAGTATATTTTATGTATCAACATATATATGTATTAACATGTAAATTATACATAAGTACTTATAAATAGTTTTAAGTCATTCAAATGTATGACGATTTGTAAGTGCTGTGTACAAGCCTATGCAAATAAAGAATTATTTGAATTGAATTGAATTGAATTGAAATGTGCTTTATGTGTGTACTAGTCGCGAAGTGATATTATACATGAGCTCAATATCGAATGTATTAGGTATTATTGCAGAATATGATACTATTGCACCAAACTTAACAGTGGGAGAGCCACGCTTCGGCATGAATGGGCCGGCTCGACCGGAGTAATACCACGTCCTCACAGAAAACCGGCCTGAAGCAGTGCATGCTCTGTGTTTCGCTGCGTGAGTGAGCGTACCGGAGGCTCAATCCAGAGGAAGGAAGTTAAAAGGTAAGCAGCGCACTTGTGACACCACTGGTGTTGCAGGCGTCCATGGGCGGCGGTAATCGCATACCATCAGGTGATCCTGTCTGCTCGTCTGCCACCTATATCATAAAAAAAAACTATATTGCAGGCCGGTACGACATTGCGAGCTTCAAGAAACGAGCCTATACATTCCTAAAAGGCCGGCAACGCAAATTTTTTTTTATGTCATAGTTGGCAGACGAGCAGACGGATCGGCTGATGGTAAGCGATTGCCGCCGCCCTATGGACACACACGACACCGGTGGAGTCACAAGTGTGCTGCCAACCTTTAAATCCCCTTTCCCTCGGATTGGGCCTCCGGTAACCTCACTCACACAGCGAAACACAGAAAGTGCTGCTTCACGCCGGTTTTCTGTGAGGCCGTGGTATCACTCCGGTCGAGCCGGCCCTATTCATGCCGAAGCGTGGCTCTCCCACGGTCAATCTCAACTCCCACTGGTGGCTGATGTCCATGGGCGGCAGTGATCACTTACCATCAGGTGACTCGCTTGCTTGTTTGCCCTCCCTTTCTCATAAAAAAAACTGAGCTTTCAATACGATATCGATAGTGCCGATAGTATCGATAGGCCTATCGAAATAAATGATTTTCTAGGGAAAATTTTCGACATTCCGGCAACGCTAACTGGCTTACCTAAATGATTTAGTTAATCGTCTGATTTCCGTAAAATAAGGGAACAACCGTAGGTATGGTAACACCGATTGACGAAACAGGAAATGCCGGATATTGGCGGAAAAATTGAATACCAGTGTTTTTCCCGTAATTTTTTATTTCTTTGTCCCCAAAATAATTTCGTGTCATGTTTATTTTAGAATAAAAGGCCGTCGATATTGCGACTAAGTCAATGCTGAGTCACTCTCTGCGTTCGATCGCAGTAAAGGTGACCTCACACGATCGATAAAATCGGTGTCTGATTTTGTGTAAAAAAAAATGGAACGCACTGATCTAATAGAGCAACGCACACGTCTTACAAACGGCGGTGAGAATTAGTATGGGGTGGGGTCACCCTTAAATAACAAAAACCAATGCCATGGATAAGGAAAACATACAAGACAAAAAAAGCGCCTTAGCCAGCAGGCACGTCTACCCCAAACCATGCCTTTTTTTGGTAACGCAGAGAGAATGCCACCGCCTCAGAACGTCGGCGCCGCTGGTCGGCGCCGTCTTATGCACATCCAGCCGCTGGGAGTCGGCCGGGTAGTGTGGGGAGAGCCCCTGGGGTGCTCCTAGGGGGGGGAGAGTTTCGTGGGTACGAAACTCTCTGCGACAGTTTCCATCGCTCGCCTGGGAGAAACACGAACTATAGGACGAACCTTTTTAAGTCAATGCGAACCCGCTCAGGGCGAAAGAGGCTTGCCAGTATGGCCTCTCTCCATACTCCGGTCTAACGGACCCAGGGCCTCTCCCACGGCCCACCAAACACCGCCCCCCGAATGGCACCCACACTGCTGGCTGCAGTGCAAACACCACCAGGAGACGGACTGCGGGTACCCTTCCCCACCCATACACTGCAGGCGGCAGTGCAGAGAGGGTTGACGATATAAAGCCGGCTTCAAAGCGAAGCCGCCGTGAAACCCAACTCCGCTGGATACGGAGCCGGGAAAGTTGGCAACACCGTCCAACTATCGAGCCCCGTGGCTCGAAGATTCGACGCTGGACTCCGAACAAGGCCCACTCAATTCTGGTGGGGCCCACGTCAAAATGCAATCACGTGTCAGGTGACGCCGGACAGGGCCCCGGGCCCAGAACAAAAGAGGCCACAGGGTTTCCCCAAACCATGAGGCCGGTCCTAGGCCCCGCGGGGGCTCAACTTGGGGGCCGACAGAACGACTCCAGGAGCCCTTTCGTGTGTGTGCAGCTGTTAGCCGCCGGGTAGCAATGGGCGATGCCGATTACTACCCGCCGTTGCCCAGGGACGCCAGGACCCTTTCGGTAGCAGCTCCAAATAGAGCAAAAATACTACCGAAATCATCATCGTCAACCTCACACACACCTTCGCAAATGATTATTGCCCGGCTTGAGCAGCCAAATGTATTATATATACATATATTTTTTTATTTCCTCTTAAGTGTATAATGTTTCGTTTGTTGTTTGATGCCTTCACGGATTGGACACCGATCTCCGGATAAAATGTATATCTAAACGCAGTTTTGATGACTTTTTTAAATAACGTTTTTATTATGATACAGGAAAAAGATTTCAAATTAGTAGCAGGGGCGTCTTCACCTGTAGTGCAGGGGGTGCGTTGCACCCGGGCGCCGGAAGTTAGAGGGCGCCGAGAGCCCCTCGCTACACATAGAGCCTCCACTGTAACGCTCCGCAAGGAGCGGGCGCGAGTACTGATCGTTCTCCTCATCTTAGCGTGTGATTCCCAGTTACATCCAATACCGTCGTTTCAAAGCCTGGGGTACGCTTGGACCATGTCACAGGATTCGGGTTGTCTGATAATTACGATGAAGCCACTGCCTATAGGTAGTCGAACATGTTGTAAGTATTCCATTTTGTTCGCGCATTTTGAAACAAGAGGGCGCCAGGTTATTGATTGCGCCCTGGCGCTTCTTGGGCTAGAGTCGCCCCTGATTAGTAGATTGGATATTGCGTAGTATCCGCCTATATGTATTTAAAATAATTATCCTGGTGGATATTGGATCCTTGTTTTGTTAATTTCAAAATTGGCTTGCCGCCCGAGGCGTTATTTTTCATGAAAAGAAAAATAACAAAAAACAGGGCAACTTGGATTTGCGGAACTTTTGTATTTTGTACCAACTTGTCACTGTTTTTATGTTATAGGTGGCAGATGAGCAGACGGATCACCTGATGGTAAACAATTACCGGCGCCCATAAACACCCGCGACACCAGTGGAGACAAGGGCGCTGAGAACCTTTTTCACCCTCCTTTCCCCCGGATTGGGCCTCCGGTACCCTCACTCACGCAGCAAAACACAGCACAATGCTGCTTCACGCCGGTTTTCTGTGAGGCCGTAGAATCACTCCGGTCGAGCCGGTCCATTCATGCCGAAGCGTGGCTCTCCCACGATCTAAAAGATGTCATTAGATATCTTCTTCACCGGAAGGTGTAATAACAGTCGGGTTCTAAGCTGTCACCACGAAGCCCGGGCACAGAATATTGTACAGGAGCCCGGGGTGCGCTGAAGAGACTACCGTCTGACCTTCGCAATTCTCGGACAGGGGAACCAGACTACAAGACACAACAGGCTGACGAGTCGGATTTCAACAACCCGTTGGGAGCAGAGTAGTCATTTGGTCCCACCAGCCTTGCGGGTTTGATCCCAGCACAGTACGAACATTTGTGTGCATAAACATGTGTGTTTGTATTTTAATAGTGATTTTTTTTATGTATTATAAGAATATATTTACAAAAGAACAATATTATATGTATATATTTGTAAGTATATGTATATATTTGGGGACGCCGTGTAGTCCCCGGCAGAGTAGAATATGCCAACCTCACTCTTACCGAGGTGTCGTAAAAGGCGACTAAGGTAAAGCTGCTGGCATGATCATCAGCACCCAGAGAAGGAAAACTCTGCATTTATATCAAAACCCTCGCCAACCCGTCTGCCAAGCGCGGTGAGTATGGCAATTACCCCTCATGTGATTGAGGGAGGCCTGTGCCCCAGCAGTGGGGACTTAAATGGGCTGACGATGACGATGATTTGTAATTCCGCTGTGGGTTCTGATACCCGTGACACAGGTGCTTGAGCTAACTATCTCGGAGTCAGATCAATGTATGTGATGTTGCGAAGTATTTATTATCGATTGATTTATTTGCGTATTTTGTGGGTACCATATTTTCTGTCGTACGATAGTAGTTTGTAGTACAGTTTTAAGTACCTACATCAGTGATCTTTCAATAATGAAAAAAAAGACGATATTTTTGTGTTAAGTGCCTAAAGTATCACCTATGATATGACAAAAATACCGTCAGAATAATGAAGTAAATTGCAAAGTTTTGTAATCACTTCAATGGGGGTCTTCGCATGTGAAAAATCCGCTAGATGGAGTATTACAGGTGTGAGGTCCATATTCAGTGTGATTGGTTAATTTTAACGTGATCTGTCATAATGTCAAATTGACAAACTAAAGTCTGTACACGGGCAATCTCTGGGTCAACTACACAAAAAAGTCGCTGGATGTCCTACGAGTCCTCCTCGAGATTGCCTCGGTATTGTTCCGCGTCGGAAATGTTTGCGCAAGCCCAAACTGACGGTTTTCACGCTATAATACGGAAGAAAACGGCGTCTCTTCTCAAAAGGGTGAGGGGTAGTTACAACAGCATCCTGAAAACAGTAGCTGAGAATTATAACTCTCCGCTTGTTAAACATTTTGTACGCACACTTATGTATAATACTAACAATAGATAATAAGTCATTTGTTACTAACCCTCTATGGATTTTAAATTGGTCCGAAATACATTTTAATTTAATTTAAACAATCAATGCGTTTGATGTTAAATCTCAGTCCAACAGTACGCCATCTAGCGGATGTTTAACACGCGAAAACAATCATTTGATTTACTTAATTAACACCCAAACAACAACAAAAAAACACCGAGAACATAATTAAAAATGATGTCAGCGCTCGTAAAAAAAATCACTTCAAATGATTGTAAACAATAGCAAAATTACTCAAATCAAACCCTACCCACCTGTGCATGATAGTTGGAACTGTCGTTTACATAGCTTAATTATTATTAACAGTAACCGCAAGATAGATAGATAGATAGATACTCTTTATTGCACAACATACACAACTTAACGCTAGGTATACAGAGATACAATGTACAATTTAGGCGGTCTTATCGCTGGGAGCAATCTCTACCAGACAACCTTCAGGTAAAGGATATTAGATAGAAGAGGGGAGGGTGGTGCAATCCTTTTGATTTACAAAAGAATTGCACCACCCTCGCAATTATAAAATATTTTTTCGCAAGATTGCGAAAAAATATTTTATTTATTGTAGGTATCATTGGTGATACCAGGGGTCTGTATCGGATGTTGTAGTACGATTCAGGATTAAGTAAGTCGGGTATATTTTGCCGTTCAACCTTCGGACCAAAACTTAATTATGATACCACGTTCCCTGTACATGTTTTAGGAACTGTCCGAAACGTGCCAGATCCCTCATGTTTTTCTCTGCCGAGCTAGGGTGGAAACACGTAGATCCACATCAAACATCCGGAACTGCTAGTATACGAACTTACAAACTCCAAACGGAAGAAGCATTTTTTATCTACTGACTTGGCGTTTCAATAGGAGTATAGCTTTTATTAATATAAAACCATCAAGAAATGGAACTCTTGCCGGCACATGTATTTCCTCCTTTCTTCAATATGGATTCCTTCAAACGAAGCCTGAAGAAGCATCTCGCGGGCCAGTGTGGCAGTCCCTACGAGGTAATACCTTACGTCCCTTCCGTTGTAATAGGAACGTGGGCTCTTCTCTTGCTTACCATCAGGCTGAGGTGAACCATTATACTGTGTCACTATATAAAAAAAGAAAATTCGTAATAAAAAGTTTGCCACAAGAATACTTATTATATTTTTTATACTTTTTTGTGAGTTTTTTATTATATAAAGGCCAATCAGGATGACCTCACTCCACCTGATGGTAAGCGTCCGTCAAATCCAAATATGAGGTCGACAGGCACAAAAGAACTAACAAAGTACCCATTGAATCTGCCATCCTCACCCTGGTGGCTTGCTGAGATGCCGCTTCACGCCCCGCCTAAAAGACCCCGGATTGTATGGAGGAGGAAACACATGAGCTGGGAGGGCATTCCATCTCTTGATGGCTCGGGGCAGGAACGAGGAGCCAAACCTCTTGGTGCGCGCCGCCATTGTCAGGATGGTATGCGGATGGCAACTTTGAATTGTTCGGAAGTAGAAAGGAGAGGATGGGATTAGTTGAAATAACTCATCAGAGCATTCCCCATTATACAGGCGGTAGAGAACACTTAAACTGGCAATGAGTATTTTATCTTTGCTGGAATGTCTATATTATACCTACTACCTATCTAAGTCTATGAATTACAAATTTTTGAATGCAAGATAAGAACTACAGAATATTCATAACATCTACATACTGAACAAATTGGCTATGTCAAACAGTACTACAGGAACGTAGTCGAGAAATGCAATTTCAAGCGTGCTGACTGCATAACTTCGCTTCTACGCAACTCTTTGACCTAAAAGTTGAATTCCCTATTTGCAGCCGTCTAGTCTGTAATTTATTTGTTTTTTTATTCATCATCAAATAACATTAAATATTATACATGTGCAATTAGAAGAAAGCACATGAAACCACAGAGGTGTGTCTTGTACTATCGTGAGCTATGAGTCTTACGAACTTATATTTATTTATTTATTAGGTACACAAAACAGAATTACAACGAAGAAATAATCTTACAAAACATGAAAGGCAGGTACAATGGTAAGCGTGGTTAGCTAACATCGCTTTAAAGTAGACATATCTTAAAATCTAACGAAATTGTCAGAAAATATGACTGGATATAATCGTCAGCCCATTTAAGTCCCCACTGCTGGGGCACAGGCCTCCCTCAATCACATGAGGGGTAATTGCCATACTCACCGCGCTTGGCAGACGGGTTGGCGAGGGTTTTGATATAAATGCAGAGTTTTCTTTCTCTGGGTGCTGATGATCATGCCAGCAGCTTTACCTTAGTCGCCTTTTATGACACCTCGGTAAGAGTGAGGGTGGCCTATTCTACTCTACCGGGGACCACACGGCGTCTGGATATATTACTATAAACTGGATATAATGAAACGTACAATTTAAATTATGATAATAATACTATAAATTGAACAACAAATATTTTAGGACTTTCGATTTTTCTTTACATTTGCGTGTTCTTTAGAAATTTTATTGGTTTTTTATAAATTTCATTGGTTTTTAGTATTAAACAAACCTGTGACACATATACTGTTTTATTCATTCCCTTTAATATTATTGAGAACAATTCCCTTGAACCTTAGGCAGGCGTAATTCTACAGACCTAACTTATGCACATAGATTTAAAAAAAACCCTGGGTTCATGTTTGTATTCGAAGCTCGACCCCCCCATGGAAGGCATCTTCTTATCCACTAGTAGACTCATAATAAGTAGTATATGTATAAGAACCGAATTTTTCCGAATCATAAGGCACCAAAGACCATAAATCGTTATAACAAAATCAGTCTGCGAAAGCAGTCAAATCGAAAAATGGGCCTTCCCAATGGGTGCCGTTTTAAACTCATAAGTAAACGGCGTTTATTTACATCAAGCAATGTTAAAATGAACTCTAATATCTCATTTCGTTACGGCAAACAATATTTCATTAGTAGAACACTTCCTTCAATATTTCGTACCCACAATTCCCGATCCGGATTTTGAGTTCGCTCTGCGAGAGCCAGTCTATCGTTTGTTCTCTGTGCGGCAGGTTGTCGAGTCTGTGGCGAGTCCCGCACCCAACTTTCGCGCCGAACGCTTTGAGTGTTCAAAAATCGAACGTCACCATCAATTCCAATTTTAGATTGATTTTAGAACGATACATTTGACAGCATTTGTCAATTTAATTTTATTCTTTCTATAACAGCCGGTTTTCTTAAGTTTTTAATAATTTTGAACAGTGTACATACTAACAAGTGGAAGTGATTATCTTTTTACGTCTCAAATATGGGACTGTAATGGCAGGTGCTTACAACAGGATGTGACGTAAGTACTTTTTAATTAGAGGGGACATCCCCTCAGCCTTATTATTAGGGCCGTGATTGCTTTAATGGCCCCTAAAGACGTGTAATGAAAATTTAGGATGCCCCTGTTTCTGATTAAGGAAAACTTTTTTATAACCAAAATTATTAATAAAAAAACTTAACATTGGATAAAGCAATTTGAATAATAAAAGAAATTAAGAAATATTTTTGTGTATTTTTTTTAAAAAGCAAATTGTACAAAGTAGTATTTATTTTTTAGGATTTTAACAAAAACCTTACGTTGGTGACAAAGCATTAAACATCCAGCTATTGCCTGAAAAAAGGGATTTATTTTTCAATAACGTAAACAACTTGAATTACGTATAAATCATGTAAAAATAGCCAAAAAGGTTTGATAACCTTTTTAGCATAATATGCCCTCATGAGCTATTTATTATTATTCATGATATTACTATCATTTATACAGATTTATATGTACATATTTAAATTAATTATGTATTTTATTGTTAATCTTAAATTTGAATTTATTGAATTTATATGTATAATTGCAATATATCGTATAATTTAGTGAAATAAATTTTAAAATTACTTAAATGAAAATGAATATTTCCATGCTAGAAATATTGGCAAAACATGCGTATTATACCATTATGTATTAACTTTATACCTTGATTTAAGCAAAAAAAAATTATGAACAATGAATTGGACATACCACTAACAACCATAATAATAAAATATTATTTATTTCAATCAATATAAGGATCATATTAATATATAAAATAAATAAATAAATTATTTTTATTACTTATTTATTATTTGTATGAAAGCCACGATCTTATCCACTGAGCTACCATCACTCCGCCACCTATTTGTTTGCGACGGGATAATCGCTTTAAATAAAACCGGCCAAGAGCGAGTCGGACTCGCCCATGAAGAGTTCCGTAGCAGCAAGTAAGATATATGGAAGGTAAATTGCAGTCTACTGTTTATAATGTATTAAGAAAAAGTACTTACAATATCTAGTTTAAACCAATTTTCGATGTTAGTTTTCATATAATTCTTTTATTTTAGAAGTTAGAGGGGGGCGGGGATATATTTTACCACTTTGGGAGCATCTCTTGCGCAAAGTAATAAGTTTAAAAAAAAATGTAATAGAAACCTCAAAATAATTTTAAAGACCTATCCATAGATACCCCACACGTACTTATAGATTTGATAAAAAAATAGAGTTCCAGTTCTAAGTATGGGAATCCCCCAAAAATTTTTCTTCCTATTTTTGTGTAAAAATCAACAAAATATATCTATCTGTTTACCAAGTTTCAATAGTATAGTTCTTATAATTCCGGAAAAAAGTGGCTTTGACATACGGATGGACGCACAGACCGACAGACATGACGAATGTATAAGGGTTCCGATTTTTGCCATTTGTTTACGGAACCCTGAAAAATCTGGCGCATTATATAAAATCAAAATATTTGATATTCGTGTCATCATCATTATTTTTTCCTGCTTCAATGTCATCTGGGATCAGTGCAGTCCCCAGATAACCTATAATAAGATAATTATTAATTATTGCTAAATTAAAGTTATGTACGAAAAACATACTTATCCATTTATTTTTCAAGATTTTGTTTATCTTGCACTGTTTGTCTTGTTTTTTGTCTCGTCAAAGTCAACCGCGACAGATTACGATGACATAAATATAATCCTCCAACCGATTTATTTATTTATTATTAACATACAATTGCCTCATTGCGGGCGATATGTACTGCCTATCTCCACTTAAAGTGCGCCACTATTTCTGTTACATCTGCGACTTTGCTTTGCTCTCGAGTGGAAGCTGTGGGGAAATAAACGCCCTCAAGGAAGACCTCTTTGAGCGACTTTGAACCGGTGTACTAGTCCAGCCGTGAGTGTCCATGTCTTGGCACCGTAAATCATGACCGGAAGGACGCACTGGTCGAAGACTTTCGACTTAAGACTTTGAGGGATGGGTGACGAGAAGACTAGACGAAGTTTACCAAATGCTGCCCAGCCTAACTGAATTCTTCTATTGGCTTCTCTCTCGAAGTTCTTTCTGTCCTAAATAGACATATTCCTGAACAACCTCGAGAGTTACTCCATTAACAGCGACCGGTCCCGGATCAACGAGCTCGTTGAACATGACCTTGGTTTTATCCAAGATCATCCGAAGACCGATGTGTTCTCACCATCTCCTGAAGGTCTTGTAGGGTTTCCGCCAAAATGACGATGTCGTCTGCGACTCGGTAAGCGTAGTGTAGGACGCCCTGCGACAAGATGGGATGATGACATTCGAAGGCTGTCTGGTGTGGGCTGGATGAGAGTGGCCGAAAATCGGGAGCAGTGGCGTGCATTAGGAGAGACATATGTCCGGCAGTGGACGAGTGTGGGTTGCTGATGATGATGATGATGAAGGAAGACCTCAGTAGCACTGGAGGGACGACGTGAAAAGAGTGGCTGGCTAAAACTGCATGCAAAAAGCAAAATGCCGGAGGGAATGGAAAATGCTGAAGGAGGCCTCCACTAGAACAGTTGAAACAGGCTAAAGAAGAAGAGAGAAGAAGAAGAACATACAATTGCATAACATTACAGTTTAATACCGAAGCGTTATACAATTCAATAATATTCGTACATATATAAAGCTTTTCGGTAAATTCATATTCAAGAACGTGCCGTGTGGTCCCGGTAGAGTAGAATAGGCCACCCTCACTCTTACCGAGGTGTCGTAAAAGGCGACTAAGGTAAAGCTGCTGGCATGATCATCAGCACCCAGAGAAGGAAAACTCTGCATTTATATCAAAACCCTCGCCAACCCGTCTGCCAAGCGTGGTGAGTATGGCAATTACCCCTCATGTGATTGAGGGAGGCCCGTGCCCCAGCAGTGGGGACTTAAATGGGCTGACGATGATGATATTCAAGAACAGAGTCTAGGTACTTAAATGCGAACAGCATGCCCGCAAAATCAGGATACAGTAAATAGTAAACACCATAACGAACAGTCAAATAAATAAAATATCAAAAAGTCGATTACAGCTACGGCGGCTAATCTCAATGATTAGCCACGTACGCAGGATATATTATAGTGCTCAAGTGTGTGCGCAAACACAAGTGCACTCTCTATTCCCTTACCCTCATCTTCCGATAGGACTCTACTGTGACACGACTGGAGAGGGATTGGGCGCAGGACCAACAGCTTAACGTGCTTTCCGAGGCACGGGGGTACAAGACCGCCAACCTCCAGACTCCTGGCTGCCACTAAGAATTTCTTAACGAAAACAAAAATTTGTACAATGACATTAGCATATAAACATTGACCCCCAAAACACACTATTTTTATTTGTGTGATAGGTGGCAGACGAACAGATGGATCACCTGATGGTAAGCAATTGCCGCCGCCTCTGGACACCCGCGACACCAGTGATCACAAGTACGCTGCCAACCTTGAAACAACTTCTACATGGTGGATCTGTGAGCATTTACATCCCTTTACCAACATAATTGTAACAACCATTGTTAATTAACATTTGTTTTACGGCTTTTCGAAATTCGTCCTAATTTTTTTCTACTATCCATACAACATATTGACGACCCATTTGGATCAGTGAAAGTGAACGCTGCCTCTAGTGCCCCTCCCCATCCCCTCACAATATAAACATTTTAGTACATGAACATGTCTGTTAGTATTGGTCTGGGTGTTTTCTATGTATTATACGTATGTATTTACAAAATAAAAGTATTAAATGTATTTATTGGTAATTCCGCTGTTGGTTCTGATATATGTAACACAGGTGCTTGAGTTACCTATCTCGGAGTAAGATAAATGTATGTGATGTTGTGCAATATTTCTTTAAACAAAATGACCAAGTCACGGGACGTGAGTATAAAAATTCGAAAAGTTAAAGAACAAAGGTTGCTTTTTTTTGTGCTAGAGGCGGACAAACGAGCAAGCGGGTCACCTGATGGAAAGCAATCAACACCGACCTTGAACATCCGCGAAATCAGAGAGATTGCTAATATTTTGCCGGCCTTTTGCGTGTGCCCATGGGCGGCATCAATCGCTTACCATCAGGCGATCCGTCAGCTCGTCTGCCACCAAGCACATAAAAAAATCTAGCTATCTATTTCAACAAATATTTCCTTAGGCGATTCGTCTGCTCTTCTGCCACATGTCACTTAAAAAAAACAACAAATAGCATCAATGACTTCTTTAATCTAGTAACCGAAACAGCCGCGGACTTTAAATTTCCTCTCAGGGTCAGAAGCTGGGCACTTCCAAACCAGCAATCCGTTTAATGCGAACCAATCTACAGAACAATAAAACGGACCGCTGTTGCTTGTTTAGTGATTACGTCCTGTCCATGCGAGCAATGGCTGCTTATTGGATAAGAACGCGCCTTCTATACGCGTGGTTCGAATCCGAGGATGCACCACTGGAATTTTGAAACCTTATTTTGGTGGCAGGTGGCGATTGCCGCCGCCCATAGACACCCGCAACACCAGTGGAGTCACAAGTGCGCTGTCGACCTTTAAAACCCCATCTCCCCCGGATTGGGCCTACTGTACCCTCAATCACGCAGGGAACACAGCACACTGCTGCTTCACGCGAGTTTTCTCTGAGGCCGTGGTATCGCTCCGGTCAAAACGCCCCTTTCATGCCGAAGCGTGGCTCATCCATCTATGTGCATACTTAATCAAAATCATAATCATAAATCTTTATTGTTTCATTTGGAGTACACTTATACTTTCTACCAAGTAGGTACCTTAGTTCTGTGGAACGGTTTGGCTGCAGGAGTATTTCCCGACGGCTACGACTTAGGGACCTTCAAGAGAAGAGCGTACTCTTTTTTAAAAAGCCGGCAACACATTAGCGATCTCTCTGATTTTGCGGATGATCATGAGCGGCGGTGATTACTTTCCATCAGGTGACTCGCTTGCTCGTTTGTCCACTTCTAGCATGAAAAAATCTATTATATTGACAGCACGTTTGGAACAGTGGTAGTGAACGCCTTTGGTCCAAGGGTTGCGGGTTCGATCCCGGCATTGCACAAACATTAGTGTGCATGAACATGTCTGTTGGTATTGGTCTGGGTGTTTTTATGTATTATAAGTATGTATTTACAAAAGAAAAGTATTATATGTATGTATATATATATGTAATTCCGCTGTTGATTGTAACACAAATACAAATACAAATACAAAATTCTTTATTTATCAAAAACTTAATGGCCACTTAACATTTGTGGTGTTCTCAACTGCAAAAGTTTTAAACTGAAGCGCAGTGAGAACGCCCTCTCCAAACAGTGGTTGTCGAGGTTACAATTAGCTAAAACAAACATGCATGAAGTACAATTACTAGACTTAAAAGTATTATTATGCTGTTAATATTTTATCTGTCTGTGTGTGTGTGTGTGGTGCTTGAGCTACCTATCTCGGAGTCAGATCAATGTATGTGATGAAATATTTATATATTTAGTTTCTCAAAACTCCTACAATATTTGAGATAATGATTCTGATCGTGTAACCATGATCCAGTTGGTCTAGTTCCCCTGTCTAAGGGTTACGAAGGTCAGACAGCAGTCGCTTCTTTGTAATTACCAGTCTGCCTAAATCCCGGATCATGAATCGATCAAAGCGAACAGGGGAATAAGCTAGACTCGTTCTAATGTCATCCTGTATAGGGTTGATAACGTGGCAGCTCTGGAAACATCCCATTAGTATCAAGAGATTTGCCTAAATACTACTGTTGTTTAGAACTCATTTAAACTTAGAAATTTAGCTCAATCACACTTAAACGAGCTTAGAACTGACTTAAAATACCAATTTGAACTCCACTCAAGAACTTCCTTATAATTCAGTAACTTTGTTTGTCATTGAAAGTATGAAGTTAGAATGCGCTAAATCCGGTAGGTGGTGGTCTAGTGATTTAAGTACCGGGACGTGATCTCGGTGTTCAGGGTTCGATTCTCGGATCAAGCAAAAAAATAGATAGATAGATAGATAGATAGATATTCTTTATTGCACAAAAATAAAATACAAGCATGATACAACAGCAACAGACAGTAAAATAAGGCGGTCTTATCGCTTGTAGCGATTTCTTCCAGACATCCTTTGGGTAGAAGAAAGAAATATCGTATTCGTAATAATAAGGGAAGGCAGTGCAAAGTAGTTTAATAAATGAAATTGAGAATGGCAGAAATATACATTATTTTATATATTAATATTATTACATTACATAATTAAAACATACATAAAGTTCGAATTTTTCGAGCATAGTTCGGGTTTGTGATCACCAAATCGCATAAGGCAAGCGTAGTGATTAAGCCTAATGACATCATAGTAGCGATGACTTGATTTCTATGATGGAGGCCTTTGCCCTGCAGTGGGACAGTTTATAGGCTGATACTTTACTTTATTTTTCTATCCAAGTTTGTGCCCTCGAGTGCCTGATTTAAATCCGTCAAAAATCGAAAACACGTGATGTAATGGTTAATTTAAAAAAAAGATTACGATTTAACCATAATAGAAGAGTTTTAAAGCTTCTTTGACGTTTTTAAAGTAAAATGCTAGAATATAATATTAGTATTGACATATTCTGTGGTATTGGCTCGATCGGGGTGATACCACGGCCTCACCGAAAACCAGCGTGAAGCAGCACCGTGCTGTGTTTCGCTGCGTGAGTGAGAGTCATCATCATCAGCCCATTTAAGCCCCCACTACTGGGGCACGGGCCTCCCTCAATCACATGAGGGGAAATTGCCATACTCACCACGCTTAGCAGACGGGTTGGCGAGGGTTTTGATATAAATGCAGAGTTTTCCTTCTCTGGGTGCTGATGATCATGCCAGCAGATTTACCTTAGTCGCCTTTTACGACACCTCGGTAAGAGTGAGGGTGGCCTATTCTACTCTGCCGGGAACCACACGGCCTAGTGACACGGTGAGTGAGAGTACTGGAGGCCCAATCCGGGGAAAGCGGGGATAAAGGTTGGCAGCGCACTTGTGACTCCACTGGTGTCGCGGGTGTCTATGAGCAGTGGCAATCACTTACCATCTGGCGATCCGTCTGCACGTCTGCCACCTACCACATAAAAAAATGTGAACACTTAATAGTTTTAGAGAATAGTTTTAAGAATATTTAGCCTATTAAAGTTACTACGATCTATAACCAACATGATTAAGGATCCCTATTGAGTTGCTAGGAAACCTTTTACAACGGCGATGTTGGAATTTGATATTGATTTCAAGTCAGCAAATCCCTTGGTACTTGGGTTTCCCCCTTGGGGAAGATAGGCAGATACAGTATCTTGAGGATTTTGTATTTTTAGGGTTTCGTTACTCAAAAGAAAAAATAACGGAACGTTTATAAGATTTCTTTGTGGTCCATTATTCTATATGAGAAACGCGTGAAGATGTGTAGTTAAATTTTAAACGGTATACCGTTTTTAACGGTAAAGTGCTTTTGCTCTGTAGCGCATTACGGTTTTCTTAAAAATGTGAAAAAATAGGAATTCTAAGTTGACGTAAAAAGATGCAGCAGTTGATTCTGCAAAAAGGCATAGTTCAGCTCTCTAAGAAATAAAAAAATCTATAGTGTACTTCCTATTGACCTATAAAAGATGGCAAGTAACATCATTGCAGAGTATGCAAATACGAAAAAAAATCAAAACAGTACACTTGTAATCAACAAAACAAATATACGGTATTTACGAGTTTGTTCAGTGTCTGGGTGTAATATATCTATTTAGTATATATTTGTTTTCCTCTGTTATCTGTAATACAAGTGCTTAAGCTAGTTAGTACGGAATCAGGGCAACGTATGAGATTAGAATAGTTATTTACGGGATTGCTACCATGTCGTACCTTATTTTTGAGTATCCGCGCTGTTGCAAGCGCCATGGTCACGGAGTAACTCCGTGACCACGCCGAAATATCGGATACTCAAAAATAAGGTACGACATGGTAGCAATCCCGTAAATAACTATTCTAATGTTAGTGACCATGAAAGTTTAAAACAATATAACGTATGAGATGTAAAAAAAACAAGAAGATTTTTATCTTCTTGTTTTTTTTATATAATAATTTTAAATATACAAGATATTATAATTTTAAATTGAAGCTACGAGTTCAAATGGAGTACACGTAAAATGCTTTGTAAGTACTCAGCTATACTATTTATAACGAGATAAATCCTGCAGATAGGGGCAATAGGTAATCCGAAAATACGAAACGCTTGTGCGGCGTAAAGTAAAGCCTCCATCATAGAAATCAAGTTATCGCTACTATGTTGGGATCAGGCTTAATCACCACGCTAGCCGAATGGGTATTGGTGATCACAAACCCGAGCTATGTCCGGGAAATTCGAAACATACTTTTCGCTCGACCCGGGAATCTAACCCAAGACTATTGTCCCGAAAAGAAGTGAGGGCGGGCCACTAGTTTTATTTATTTTTATTTATTTATTTAATTACACAGATCCTTAAACCTAATTACGTAATTAAAGACAGTAACAAAAGTAAAAAAATAATAAAACAATATCAAAAAACAGGCAAACACGTGAATTATTTGATATACCTACATAGAAAACTAGGCTTATATTACAATACTACGGAGATCTATGCGCAGTGTTCTTCGCAGAAGGACTGGCATGTGGACACTATACTGTGCCACGGATCTGCAAATAGATCACAATGGGGTTGGTGACCCAAGAGTGCATTGAGGGCAGTATGCATGCGGACACAAGGTATAAGTTGTAAATAATATTCAATTTTTTTATTTTTCACGAAGTATTTTTTGATATTTATACCGAAAAATATTACAAACCTGCGCAATTAGATTAATGATCTATTATTTATAAAGACTCTTTTTACGGAACCCTGGGCGGGCGTGTCCGACTTGGACTTGGCCGCTTTTTCTTATAACATATTTTAGTAGGTAAGACATTGATTAATTTCATTGGGAAGATTTTTTTATGCTAGAATCGACAAACGAGGAAGCGAGTCACCTGATGGAAAGTAATCAACGCCACCCATGAACATCCGTGAAATCACAGAGATTGCTAATGCGTTGCTTGCCTTTTAAAAAATAGTACGCTCTTCTCTTGGAGGTCCCTAAGTCGTAGCCGTCGGGAAATACTCCTGCAGCCAAACCGTTCCACAGAGCTGAGGTACGTAGTAGAAAGTTCCGCGCCATCCATCGAGATGATGGGGATGCGATGACAATCGCTTGCGTGTGATTCGATGAAAGAATTCAGCTGCTGGGAGTACATCGAACAGTTCCTCAGTGAACTCCCCGTGATAGATGCGGTATAGCACTAGTTTTTTAGTAACTTAGTACATCATCAGCCCATTTAAGTCCCCACTGCTGGGGCACGGGCCTCCCTCAATCACATGAGGGGTAATTGCCATACTCACCACGCTTGGCAGACGGGTTCAAATTCAATTCAATTCAAAAAATGTATTTATTCAAATAAAGGTTTTACATTTTTAAAAACTACCTTGCCTATGCTAAGCCGAGGCTTGTGTTACAGGCAATAGTTGTCTATTAAATGTGTACAGAATATTAGAAAAATATAGTTTCAAGTTGGTATAAAGGAGAGGATCAATCATGTTTATTGCTTAAGAACTAAGAACCAGCTAAGAGTAAATATTTCAGTTATTAATGAAGAACTCATTAATTGCAATAACTAACAACAACTTTCTTTCTTTCTAGAAACCCCATAGAAGTTGAATATGACTACTAACGCTTTACCGTTTCCATGGCATGGGTTGTTGAGGTTGAGGAGGGTCTTGACAGTCAGTTGATCCACATGCATTGTCCTAAATAAACATGCGTCACAAATTCCAACTGAGGTGTTTCTCCTTTTGAATAAAGGTGGAGTATTTTGACGAACGTTCTCGAGAGAAAGGTGTGTGGTATAAGACTATACAATGTCGACCTCCTCAGACACCATGGTTTGTAGGATTCAGTATGACACGTAAATATATTGTGATTGCGCTGAGGCTAAGATCTGGACACATGCCACTTAATAAATTTGGACATTTAATGCGAAAAGTTGATACGCCTAATTGCGATACATGTGGACGTGTTGAAGATGTCCATCATTTATTGATAGAAAGCTTTCAGTACCAGCAAAAGAGACAGGATTGAACTTCTCTGATATTGGCATGTCTCACCAGATCTTGGCCGACCCAACGTCAGGTCATGCAAGGTTTCTGCTGGATTTTGCAATAGACTGCATCAAAACAAGAGGCTGAGAAGCCACTTGTCTCATTTGTACTAGTTATTAATTGATATTTAATACTAAGTGTAAACTACTGTAATGTATTGTCCTATAGGACTGACATGTACTTTTGTATAAAAATCCTTAAATAAAGAAAAAAAATTAAGGTGACACACCCACAAAACTAGCGAAGCCAATAGATATGTACTATTGTGGTAATTATGAGACAGTTTTTAAAAATTCCAACGATGTCGCCATAAAGGATGGTATTGTGATTTTTTTGAGACCCAATTATGTCATAATTTTTTCTACAAGTAACAATAATTTTTATAATTACTAAAAATCTAAAGCCCGACTACCAAAAAAACACGCTCTAAAAAGTACGAAACAAGAAAGTTGTCTCTGCCGTATCGCCGTGGTCGTATGCCTCATTGATTTTATTTTGTTATTATAATGAATCTGTTTTGCTACAGTAGATCAGGACCCCAATTCTCGTGCTCGTGATATTTATTTTCATACGATATATATCGTTTTACTAAAACACAGTTTTTTTTTATGGTTTTCAGGTCATATCCTCCATATTTTCATTTTTTTTATATGTGAGGTGGCAGACGAGCAGACGGATCACCTGATGGTAAGCAATTCCGCCGCCCATGGACACCCGCACCACCAGTGGAGTCACGAGTGCGCTGCCAACCCTTTCCCCTTCCCCCCCATTGGGCCTCCGGTAACCTCACTCACACGGCGAAACACAGCGCTGGCGCTGCTTCACGCCGGTCTTCTGTGAGGCAGTGGTATCACTCCGGTCGATCCGGCCCATTCACGAGCATGAGAATTGTGCTCCAAGTGGCATACGACTACGGCAATACGGCATAATAATTTCAGCAGAGACAATTTTCTTGTTTCCTACTTCGTACAATTACATATTTAAAATGTGCTAAAAAGCTCTTTCATTTGATACCCCACACGTAACCGTCAAGTAATATTTTTTAGTTCCTTACTCTAAATCCCCTAGAGGACGCTGTAGTCAATTTATTGAGGTTGCTTATAACCAGAAGACAATCAAGACGCTTCTAACGACACTTCATTTGTTCAAATCGACTGACCGGATGGCGCAATTGGTAGTGACCCTGCCTCTTACGCTAAAGGTCGTGGGTTCGATCCCCACCCTGGACAAACATTCGTGCGATGAACACTTGTGTTTGTTCAGTGTCTGGGTGTAATATATGTATTTAAGTATATATTTGTGTTCCTCTGTTGTCTGATATCTGACACAAGTGCTTAAGCTACTTAGTATGGAATCAGGTCAACGTATGAGATGTTGTGAGAATTATTATTATTATTAATATAAATATAACTACTTTAGAACAACCATACATACATATAGTTCAAAATCATAACCCTCCTTTTTACTTCGCCGTAGTCGGGTAAAAAGTGGCTACATTAGGCAATTAAACAAATTGTGGTTACTTATACGAAGATAATATACATCTCAAAAATATCTTGATACTTTCATTTATGGATTCAACGTTGTACTTTTCTAAAAATTCTCTCATAATCGCCACAATAAATATAAATCTACTGGCGGCGCTAGTAACGTCGATGCGTCACCTTAAAGTACAACCTCAAAAAATATAAACCTAGGTCATTTGGACAGTAATAAGGAATCGATTGATACCTCATTAATAAAAATCGGCTAGGTAGTTTAGGCCGAATCTTGGAACATAAAATATTTACATACTTAGATACATAGATAGCACTGCCTTCCCCAATCACGAATACGTTATTTCTTTCCTCTAGCCAAAAGTTTTCTGGAAGAAATCGCTACAAGCGATAAAACCCCCTTATTATAATATAATAATAATAATATGCCGTGTGTCCCCGGCAGAATAGAATAGACCACCCCCACTCTTACCGAGGTGTCGTAAAAGGCGACTAAGGTAAAGCTGCAGGCATGATCATCAGCACCCAGAGAAGGAAAACTCTGCATTTATATCAAAACCCTCGCCAACCCGTCTGCCAAGCGTGGTGAGTATGGCAATTACCCCTCATGTGATTGAGGGAGGCCCGTGCCCCAGCAGTGGGGACTTAAATGGGCTGATGATGATGATGATGATGATCTTGAAAAATATTTTCGTTCTTCCTTTACTTATTGTAGTGCCTGACAAAATGACTGACGTGGCGCTGCTGTGAAATAAATATTCATGCTTTTATCCCGTTTGGGCCGCGTAAGGCACCGGTGACTGACACATATATTTTTCATGTAATTTATCAAAATAAATATGAAAAAATTACTCGTTGATCAATATTTATGCATTACGAACCCTTTTGTACCATCATTTGAAATTTTTAATTTGGTGAACTTGCCAAATTTATTTATTTATTTGTTTTATTAGTTACACACAACAGAATTACAGTAGATAAACATAATACTTATTAACTGTGCAGTCATTGTAGACTGTAAATCCAAATCTATGTGTAACCAGCATGTCAATAACTAGTTTTAACAAGCAACATTAAATTATAAATCACTACTTTATTATTAAATAACACTTCAAATCATTTGTTTTAATTAAATTAATATATTACAATTACTTTAAATATGATAACATAATTTATTTGACTTAATTTAATAAGATAAATATTTTTTTTGAATAAAAATAGAATAATAATAGAATTAAGTGATATTAAATGTCTATAATCCAAAAAAAAAAACAAAATTAAATTTGACTGTAATTTCTACTGTAAATTCACCTTGGCAGTTTACGTGTAAAGTAGGGTAGAAAAGGTAAAGTCGATGAAAAATCGAAAATAGAACGATCTTTCAGTGAATAGTCCTGTTGACCAAAAATTCATATGCGAATCGTTCTGTTGACGAAACGTCCATTGGCGAAAGGTTTCGCCGGCGAATATCTCTAAAACGAAATGTTCTATTGGTGGTTAGTCCAAAGTTTGTTGTGAAATATATTTTTTTGCTATAAGGGGACAGATGAACATACTTACCGACATACATACATGTCAAAATCATAACCCTCCTTTTTGCTTCGCCGTAGTCTGGCACAAATTGCCACAAGCTGCGCGCAGAAGGTAGGGCTTTTGAGCTGAAAATCCAGTATTACGTCACTCAATATCAATCACCGGAAATCGAACCTTTTAGCTGCGGAAACGACGTAGGACTGTAAAGGCTGTTTTATTTTTTCTTAATGGATGGGAATTTGAAACCTGATGTTAAGTATAGATTTGTAAATGGAGCCTTTTTAGTCAAGTCAGCATAAGAAGTGTTTTTACATTTTTGATAGTTCGTAGCTTTTGTAGGCTTTCGAAGTTCACGAAAACGAACGAAAATAATTTCAATGTTTTACAATTGGGTACCTATATTCATTCTCAAGGTCTTCCCAAATTTCTATGTCTCCTCAGAAATAGTGATATACAGTAATGTTTTATTTCTTTATTTTTTTTTTCTTATTTGCTGTGTATTTATTAAAATTTGTTTTTATTTCTAAGTCTTTGTAATTTAATTGTTTTTTTTTATAATTTTATAACTACATATTTTTAATTTTTACGAATGCTGTGATTACCTGTTATTATAAGTACAGTTAGATTTTTGTTTAATCTTAGGTTAATTATGTATAATTGCTGTAACTTATGTTGGTGATCCAAATAAATAAATAAATAAATAAATAAATATATTATTATATCTTTGTTTTGTATATATATATATATTTTACATTATAATGGACAAACGATCAGACGGCACACCTGATGGAAAGTAATCACCGCCGCCCATGGACATCTGCAACACCTGAGGTATCACATATGCGTTGCCGGCTCTTAAGAAAGGAGTAAACCCTTTTCTTGAAGGTCACCAGGTCGTATCCGTAATGTGTGTATATGTTAATTTTCATTTTTTTTACTTGTTTTTATTGCATGTCAGTCTTTAGTTTTATTTATGTGTAATGTGTTGTGGTCCATAAATTGTTTCTTATCTTATCTTATTTCAATAACGACGACCCGTTTGGATCAGTGGTAGTGAACGCTGCTTCTAGTGGGTTGCTGATTCGATCACAGCACAGTACAAACATTTGTGAGAATGTACATGTCTGTTTGTATTGGTCTAGGTGTCTTCTATGTATTATAATTTTTTATTTACAAAAGAAAATTATTATATGTATATATTTATGATTCTGATATCCGTAATACAGTTGCTTGAGCTATCTATCTCGGAGTCAGATCAATGTACCTATGTGATGTTGTGAAATACCTATTTATTTAACTATATTGTCACTTTCTCGCTGGTGGTGGGAAACTCCCTTGAGAGCCCTTCTATGGATCAGTGGCGCCACCACAAGTTGTTTTATTGATTATATATAACGAAATGAATATAATAAATGAAAAAATCATCATGTTTTAATGATTTTGAAATAAAAATGTATTTAAAAATATTTTTCAAGGCTTTTTTGCACACGCTATTCATGTCACATTTATTTCTAGCAAGATTTAAATTATTAGTGACCAATTTTTTTTAAACTTGCTGGAGGCGATTGTTTTATTATGATTGTTTATGTAATAGGTGGCAGACGAGCAGACGAATCTCCTGATGATAAGCGATTTCCTTCGCCTATGGACACCCGCGACACCAGTGGAATCACAAGTGCGCTGCCAACCTTTGAATCCCCCTTTCTTCCGACCTCCGGTACCCTAAATCACGCAGCGAAACCCAGTGCTGCTTCACGCCGGTGTGAGATGAATATCCCTGAAAGAGGAACCAGACCAACTCAATCATAGAATGGAATACACAATAAGTTTTCTTACTTCAAGTTTGAAAAACCGACAAAACAAGGCAATAGTTACAAATGTACCGACAAAAGTAATTTTCTATTCTGATAAAGCGCCTGCTTGCGTGTCTTCGCTAATTGGAAAAAAAATATTATAAAAAACTGCATACTTTAAACAAGCTTTTGAGTAAATTTATTTACCTATTCCACCGTAAGGCACGCTAAGCCGTGTCACAAAAAAGGTTGACAGAACGTCGGCTGCCTAATTTGCGTGCTAAATAGCCCTCCCTTTCGCACGCGCTGTGTGTCATAGAGTAGCTTATATATGTCACCGGAAAATAACAAGATCCGTAAGTTTATCAATATACTAGAAAGTTTATAAACTTTCGTAGGATTCAAAACTAGAGATAAATTGTATTATTTTACATTTTTGTAATTTTATCAACTTCCGACTTCACACGGTAAATTTATATACTAACGGATACCTATTAGTAAGATTTTGTATGGTTCGACTAATCACTAGAAACTTTTTCAAATATACGCATCTTTGAAATACGTAAAATAACACTACTACCCTCTGATTGGTCAATGTTTAGTGGCAATGGTAGTCCCTTTCTTCTTCTAAAATCGTTCGTCCGAAAATCGAAATCCCGAACGCGTTTACAATAATTATCACTATCTATAATGTCCTCATATTCGAAATTGTATTATGCTTAATCGTCTTTAATTATAATATTGGGCGCTATAATAATCAGATATTCTATTTTTGACACGTGACAGTCAACCAATCAGATCGCGCGTAGCGTTTGGTTATTGCTTACTTATTATTTTACGAGTGAGTTCAGTAAGTTTATCAGTTTACGAAAATGTGGACGTAAAATAATACAATTTATCTCCCGTTTAGAATCCTGTGAAAGTTTATAAACTTCCTAGTAAATTGATAAACTTACGAATCTTGTTATTTTCCGGTGACATATATACTGAGATAGAGGCATCAGTCGGCTAACCAGTGTTAGCGCCATCTAGAGGAAAACGACCAATACTCAGCGGCTATGTAGAACGGCCACCTTCGAGAATCAGTCAGGGAGACGATTAAACAAAATATCAGAATCATTGTATTTACTAATCACATAGAATGCAATCGAAACTACACACACACACTTAAGCTCTGTGGTATTGGAGGTCAAACCCGTGGGATAGGAGGGCTAAAAGGTTGGTAGCGCACTTGTGATTCCGCTGGTGTTATGTGTGTCCATTAGCAGTGGAAATCGCTTACGCGGTGATCGGTCTGCCTGTCTGCCATATATCATACAAAAAAAACATATTATTTTAAGCATGCTTTAATAGAGCATAATGACACAGTACCTTTTATTAAACCATGACTGGCTTGAAAATGGCTTAGCGGGCCCCATATGCGGTACAATTCATCGTAATGGTCCACCTAATGAGGAATCGTAAACGATTGATCGAATCGTAAACGACGGCCATATATAAACGATTTACTGTAACGATATCATTGTGACCAATCTTTCACTTGTCCCTTTTCATTTACTTCGCGTCAGAGTGAGACAAAATCGAGTCGTGAAGCCGATTATCGAATCATTGATACTAGCGTTGCCAAAATAACCATCAAAAGCCTATTATATCTCGAAAATCATCTTTAATATTGATAGTATCAAGACTTGGTAGTATTGATAGCTTAGTTAGGCATAATAATATCATAAGTATATTAAAAAAAGTATCGATAGTACTGAAGCTTAATTTCGAAATTACTACTATAGTATCGATATGTTTGCGCCATCGATAGTAATACCGATAGGTATCGATACTATCGATAGTATTGAAACTCAATATTGAATGCACTATCGACGATACTATCGATAGCCTAGCGAAACTGATGTTTTTACTCCACTATACATAGATTATCGATAGTGTACAGTCAACTCCAAAAATATGTTTACCTTAGGACGTTGTCACAATATATAACATAAGAAAGTAGACTCTACTTTCTTATAGGTAAGTACTGTGACAAGGTCCTAAAGTGTATACATATTTTTGGATTTGACTGTACCTAGTGTATCAGGTGGAACACCAATGGATACAATATAGGTATTTGTGCGAGCTTCATGAAGTATGAATAATGAAGTCATTCGATGAAGTAGTCATTAACAATCTTGAAATACACTATCGATTGGACGTTTCAATCGGTCTAAAACCACGTGGTATCAGTTAACGACCATTTTCTTCAACAATATAAGCAAAGAAATAGCTTTAAAACTAATTTTCGTTGTCTAGTACTATTCCCGACGAAAACGTTTTCGTCCCAACTCTGAGAAACGTTGAAAACCATTTTTACCCACTTTGATACTCGTAGAACACTTTTGCCTCAGGCACTCGTAGCTACCGTCGCTACGGCGCGCAGTAGTGCTACGAAACGCTACGAATGCTACGGTGAAAGCAAAGTGTCTTCTGTAGAGTGCTATTTGAGACCGTATCGTGGTAGGTAATTAAACGCTCGAGAGAGTTGCTCTTTTGTGCTGGACTGTAGAAACGGTGATGGGTCGTTAGGGTTTGGCTTTGGATTGGATAAAGTGAATAATGGCGCTTCTTTCTATCTACAGAGAAGTGCGTCATGGTATGCTTTGTTCAGATACTTTAACGAAATTTGTCGAGTTGGAGCTTAATTCTCGTGCTCGTGATATTTTGAAAACATGGCGGATATCACCTCAAAACCATAGAAAAAAACTGTTTCAGTGACATATGTTACTGAAGTATGGAGACGTCGCCTTTACTTATTTTAGTGTACCTACTTAATTCTCAATTTCTTTTATTTATTAGTTTTCTTTCTTTTTTATTTTGTTGTGTCATTTTGAATTGAAATATAATTTGTCATTGTTTCAATGTGTTGTACATTGTATGTTAGGTGTTATGATGGCCATAATAATAGATATCATTAATGTAAACGTTATCTGCCAGAAACAAATCTAAAACCTTCTAGCTACTGATAATACGGTGACTATGAGCTTGGATAATTAGTCTATGTCATGAGGTAGGTTGTCATTATTTCAACTTTGAAGGTCATCATCATCATCATTTTAGCTAATAGACGCCTACGGCTAGACAAATGCCTTCCCCAATGTTCTCCACACAGATCGGTCCTATACCGCCTCGCATCCAAGGGATTTCCGCGACCTTGATCATTCGGTCCAACTTGTAGCGGTAAATAAATAATATAAACAAATAAAATTCGATCAAATAAGCAAGTAAGTAGATAAATATTTATTTTGTAAAAACATTCGCGGTTTTCAGAAAATGCAGTTAATAAAAGTAAAAAATTAATTTTTGAAAAAAAATAAAAACCGACTTCAAGAGTACACTAACAATATATACAATTGAACTAAAAAGTATAAAATAATATTTTAATTACAAGCCAAAGAACACTAAAGAAAAATCAAGGAAATTATTAATACTTATGCATACTATTTACATTTTAAAATCAGTTATTTTTGGAGTCGGTGCCAGCCACGGAGGACAGGGAATCCCGTTCCAGAACAATAATTATTACTGTGTTTACAACAACGTATTAAACGCCACTCCACGCCACGGAGTGGGCGGGCGTCGGTCGCGCGCAGCGGGACGTGGAGCGGGACGGGCGGGGACGTGGCTGAGTGAAATACCCGAATGCGGGCAGAGGCGTGAGGGCAGACGACGCTGATGGTTGTGTCTTAATGCTTAAAAAAATGTATGCGCTTCTTTTCAATTGTCAGCTGTATTTCATTAGTTTATGTTTCTTTTTTGTGTTATTAATAGATAAATTATTTTATTGTCTTCTTTTCAACTATCGGTTGTTTTTCAATTATTTATGTAATTTCTTTTTGTGTCATTAATATATTGTTTTTGTTTTGGCTGGCACCGACTCCAAAAATAACTGATTTTAAAATGTAAATAGTATGCATAAGTATTAATAATTTCCTTGATTTTTCTTTAGTGTTCTTTGGCTTGTAATTAAAATATTATTTTATACTTTTTAGTTCAATTGTATATATTGTTAGTGTACTCTTGAAGTCGGTTTTTATTTTTTTTCAAAAATTAATTTTATTTTTCACTTTTTAGTGGAAAGTTAGTATTTTTTAGTATGGGTAGGCCTTACTAAACGCGATGCCCAAATGAGGCAGGGTCGTTTAGAGGAGAGTGACGCCGAGAGGCAAGATCGCTTACAAAAGAATAGAGAAAGAAATTCTATGACCATTGCGAATGAGAGTGAGGACCAGCGGGCTCACATACTTTCTTTGATGAGGATATATACAAATTTGTCAAAAAGTTATGAAACTTCAGAAATTCGCGCTCGACGACTCGGTTTAAAACATGAAAGATTGTCAAACGAAACCGAAGAGCAACGTTCTCATGGCCTTGCCTTGATTCATGGGCGTTTATCAAAAGAGACCGAAGAGCAACGTTCTCATCGCCTTGCCTTGATTCATGAGCGTTTATCAAAAGAAACCGAAGAACAACGTTCTCATCGCCTTGCCTTGATTCATGAGCGTTTATCAAAAGAGACCGAAGAGCAACGTTCTCATCGCCTTGCCTTGAATCATGAGCGTTTATCAAAAGAGACCGAAGAGCAACGTTCTCATCGCCTTGCCTTGATTCACGAGCGTTTATCAAAAGAGACCGAAGAGCGACGTTCTCATCGCCTTGCCTTGATTCATGAGCGTTTATCAAAAGAGACCGAAGAACAACGTTCTCATGCTTTGCCTTGATTCATGAGCGTATATCAAAAGAGACCGAAGAGCAACGTTCTCATCGCCTTGCCTTGAATCATGAGCGTTTATCAAAAGAGACCGAAGAGCAACGTTCTCATCGCCTTGCCTTGAATCATGAGCGTTTATCAAAAGAGACCAAGAGCAACGTTCTCATCGCCTTGCCTTGATTCACGAGCGTTATCAAAGAGACCGAAGAGCAACGTTCTCATCGCCTTGCCTTGATTCACTGAGCGTTTATCAAAAGAGACCGAAGAGCAACGTTCTCATCGCCTTGCCTTGATTCATGAGCGTTTATCAAAGAGACCGAAGAGCAACGTTCTCATCGCCTTGCCTTGAATCATGAGCGTTTATCAAAAGAGACCGAAGAGCAACGTTCTCATCGCCTTGCCTTGGATTCACGAGCGTTTATCAAAAGAGACCGAAGAGCAACGTTCTCATCGCCTTGCCTTGATTCACGAGCGTTTATCAAAAGAGACCGAAGAGCAACGTTCTCATCGCCTTGCCTTGATTCACGAGCGTTTATCAAAAGAGACCGAAGAGCAACGTTCTCATCGCCTTGCCTTGATTCACGAGCGTTTATCAAAAGAGACCGAAGAGCAACGTTCTCATCGACTTGGTTTGATTTGCGCTCGTTTATCAAACGAGACCGAGGAGCAACGTTCTTATCGTCTTAATTTGCCACGCGATCGTTTATCAAATGAATCTGCGGAATCCAGAGCGACTCGATTAGATGCTATGCGACAAACCGCTCGCAACTGCAGGAACGCATGTTGTATTAATGATTTTGAGGAGTTGGTTTGGCGCAAGTGGTAGTTGTTCCGCAACTTCAACTACAGTTGCGGAACAACTACCACCTACTGAACCAAGTGGGATTAGTTCTGGTTGTGGAAAGTCTCGAGAACTTGCAACGCTCCCAAGAGTTTAATTTCAATTTGTTCGAAAGCCTCCACCCAGTCTGTTACCATTTTGGTGACCCATTGATCATGAGCTGGTTTTCCACCACTTTTGCGACTTTGGGACCTAATTCTTAGTTATGATCATGCTGTTCATATTGTATACTGATTTTCAAGTCGTTGAAAGTGATGTTAATTATGGAGGCCATTTTGCAAAAGAAAATGACCACTTAGCATTTGCCCAAGATTTTGAATAATATTTATTTAGGACCACCTTTCTATGTGTTACCGTTTAGTTGGACTGTTCACCATAACCTGGTCTCCAAAATATTCTTTACTAATATAATAATAATAATAAATAGTAATAATTGTTCGGAAGCTGCCACTCAATCTGTTATAAATTCTGTAGGTTGTTGAATTTGACCTGGTCTCCCACCACTTTTCCACCATTACAGCCTGGTCTCCCACCACTTTTCCACCACTACTTTTTCCAGACCGCATACTTCCCGAATTCCAGACCGCAAACTTCATATATATACCGAATTTCATCTCCAAACAACGACGTAATCTCTGTATTTTTTGGTTATTGTTGTTTTGTTCAAAAACCACTACGTCAATTTTGATAAAAAATTTATGGGACCACCTCTGAATGATGGCCTATCAAACAAAAAAAGAATCATTTAAATCCATTCATAATTGACGGAGAAATCGAGAAACATACATACAAAAAAAAAAACATACGGGTCGAATTGAGAACCTCCTCCTTTTTGAAGTCGGTTAAAAATACCAATTTTTTTTTATGCTAGAGGCGGACAAACGAGCAAGCGAGTCACCTGATGGAAAGTAATCAGTGCCGCCCATGAACATCTGCGAAATCAGAGAGATCGCTAATGTGTTGCCGGCCTTTTTAAAAAAGTGTACGTTCTGCTTTTGAAGATCCCTAAATCGTAGCCGTCGGAAAATGCTCCCGCAGCCAAATCGTTCCACAGAACTAAGAAGAAAGTTCCGTAAAAACGCACAGTATTAGAATAGCAAATTACATGTTTTCAAAACTAATTTAGCGTTTTGAACACTAATGAATCAAATAGTTTATTAATTATGTTAAGTAGATTAAATAAAAAATTACATAAAATTACTAAAATAAATATTGAAAGCATCTTTATGTTCATCTCATTACTTTGAGCGCGAAGATTTAAATTTTGTGAATTAGTTAATGAAATTCTTAAAATCTTGAATATTGTTTTGTTATTTAGAATATATTTGCATCGATGGGATCTTTATTTATTCAAATTAGATGTAGAATAGCTAGAATTGTTGATTTATGTTAACAAGATTTAGGAATAATTTGGACCTAACGAGTTTGAAACTAGGAATGAGTTCATTTGGCCTGTCAAGAATTTTAATAATATTTTGTGAACAACTTTGTTACGGAATTTATCGTTCAGGATTCAGCATATTTATTGTTGGAAATAAATATTCATCGTGTCAATTTTCATTACCTGCCGTCATTCTCGTGACCTATTTACAGTTTTCTAGTGCTGGAGTATTTGAAAAATATTGCGCGTATTATTTTTTTTAAATACAGTGTTCACGCGAAAAAATGTATTGGTGACTCTTTTGACGTTGTAGGTGTCTATAAGCGGCGGTAATTACTTACAATCAGGTTATACGTCTGCTCGTCTGCCTCCTATATCATAAAGAAAATTGGTCTATTCAGAACACTTGTGAATAATAATTCGTGGCTGACTCTTATTTACAGCTTAGCTCCAATTTCGCTTCATGTAAAAAAATTGTAAACGTTATATCAGATTGACCACGTAACAGGCAATTTTGGAGAATGAGCATCATTCTACGAAATTGCAAGCAATATTTTTGACATACATTCTGATAGCGGCCGCAAACGAAATTACTAAACAAATCATTTGATGTTATGTTGGTATATGGGACGCCTTATGCCAAACCATTGGTAGAATTATACTTGGGTTGTAAAGTTAAATACACTCAGGGGCAGTTGTAACCGCCCATAGTGTATTTTAGCATACGAATGTGCTCACTTTACCCTTTTTACGAGGATACATTAAAAAGTAAATTGTTTTATTAAAATATGTTTCACGTTACATATCCCAGACATTGTGATTATTTACAAGATTTACACACACATTTTTACAAATAATGTACTGCAATTGTCCACTTTATTACAAATAATGTAACTAAAGGTAAATAAGGCGACGCATCGACAAATAGATATGTATTAATTGTTGCGATTATAAGACATTAAAAAAAAAATATGCTTAAAAGAAAGCATTTAGAAAACTCAAATTAAAATAATATCCTGAAGAATTAAATATCATCTATACCGTAAATTTTTCTTTTCAAACGTGTCTCGCTAATAACTAGACATTGGCAGAGTTTAAAAAATGTGTTTGGCATAAACAAACGCAATCATCGTCATCGTCAGCCCATTTAAGTCCCCACTGCTGGGGCACGGGCCTCCCGCCATCACATGAGGGGTAATTGCCATACTCACCACGCTTGGCAGACGGGTTGGCGAGGGTTTTGATATAAATGCAGAGTTTTCCTTCTCTTAAGCAAACGCAATAGCAGTCATTTAAAAAGAGCATTTAGAATTTTCGAGACAAAATTATGACATAACTTCTTTTTTGAAGTTACTAAATTTTTTTGATTTGGTAAAAGTGGCTACTTAATGCAACAAATATAATTATCTTTACTTGTGTATCATCATCATCATCATCAGCCCATTTAAGTCCCCACTGCTGGGCCACGGGCCTCCCTCAATCACATGAGGGGTAATTGCCATACTCAGCACGCTTGGCAGACGGGTTGGGGAGGGTTTTGATATAAATGCAGAGTTTTCCTTCTCTGGGTGCTGATGATCATGCCAGCAGCTTTACCTTAGTCGCCTTTTACGACACCTCGATAAGAGTGAGGGTGGCCTATTCTACTCTGCCGGGACCACATGGCTAAATTAGCCTAATGCGATAGTGCAACTATCTAATTGTTTTATATAAAGCTAGGTATCTATTTATATATACAAACGTAAACATTATAAACGAAACCAATAAATACTAAATCAATCATATTTATTACTTGTGTTGTATATATATAGTGTCGTCCTTGCGAATTCACTCAGGGGACAACACAATATGTCCGCGAGTTCCGATACTTCTAAGAAAGCCGCCTCTCACAACACAGTGCGGTCGGTTACGTGAGAGCAGATCAAATATTGCTTTTATGTATATTTTCATTTTCATTTTTACCATGTACCTTATTATTGAGTTTCCGATATTTCGGCACTGGTACAATCGCCAAGGTCACGGAGCAACTCCGTAGAGTTACTTACACTCCTGGAATATGAGTGAAACTTTACTGAGTTATTTTCACTCATAAAATGTGAGTGAAAGTAACTGAGTGGATGTAAATGCGACTTTCATACGGAAGGTCGTAGGTTAGATTTTTTTATGATATAGGTAGCAGACAAGCAGACGGATCACCAGATGGTAAGCGATTACAGCCGCCCACAGACACCTGCAATACTAGTGGAGTCACAAGTGCGCTGCCAACCTTTAAACTCCGTCGAGCTGGCACTAAAATTTTCTGACCAGAATACTTCGATTCTTTTCCGCTAATTCACCGCCTGATCCGAGAATCACACCTGGGATCTTTTAAGTTTAACCCATACCCACATATAAGTGAGTCATATGAGTTGAATCGGCCTTTAAACTACTGTGTTTTTACCGATAGCCCTGGGTATACTTAAACCATGATTTATAGTTTGGCACATTTCAGATTTTTTTTTAATGAAGATGGGTTTGCTCTTGGCATCTCACTGAATTCTAGAGTTAAAAGGAAACCTACGATATGATTATATAAATCCAAAACGGTTTCAAGACTATTTCCCTCACCCCATTTTTAGTTTATAGTAGAAATACCCATATATATCATAGGTATCTAACCTACTCGTACGACCTTCCGTAAAGAAGGCCCATTTACATCCACTGCGTTACTTTCAATCTCATTTTATGAGAGAAAGTAATTCGGTGAAGATTTCTCTCATATTTCATGAGTGAAAGTATATAGTTTTCAAATCCGTTCTCACCGTGAAAAAGCCACGTTTCGCCATGAATGGGTCGGTTCGACTATAGTGATTCCACGGCCTCACAGAAAACCAGCGTGTAACAGGGGCGGCGGCAATCTAAGCGATTGCTGGTCATCAGGTGATCCGTCTGTTTGTCTGTAGGTGGTAACCTGTCACATAAAAAATCTAACTTACAACCTTCCGGCGCATTACATTCACTCAGTTGCTTTCACTCACATTTTATGAGTGAAAGTAATTCAGTAAAGTTTCACTCATATTCCATGAGTGAAAGTAACTCAAGGGAGTTCTCAAATAACTCAGTTATACTCAATGTCCCTTTTCACCCCGAAGCATTTTTTCCAAACATAAAAATAACGACTCTAACCCCGTATTCTGGCACCACTCAATTATCCATTAACACAAAACAAGAGAATTCGTTTGCTGTATATTTTATCGTGAAACTTGATCGTGGAGATAAACAAAAAATTGGTTACAAAAACGCACAACTTTAAACCCTATTTCCATTGGCTTAAGTGAAAACGTAACCACAATTTTTGAGGGCAATATCTTGTACGAGTATACAATTCTGATCTTTATCAAAAATGAACGAATGTGTAGTACTATTTTGAAATGAATGTACCTATTAGAACGAAGGCTTAATAAAATGGCTGGGTACGATGGTACCGTTTTACTTGGGTACGATTATCGGGGCGTTTGCCCTACGATATATTCAGTAGTTTATCTACATAGAATGTTCCGATGAGTGGTTTCAATGAGTGCGTAGGTGCCACGCAAACATTAGCATAATTCACCGAGAATCTTCTCGAGAGCATCATAATAATGAAAACAAACCTTTTTCCCGAACGAAACCTCAAATATTATGTAACCTTAAGTAATGTATTGTCATTGACCTTTGTGATGAGAAAAATAAATGATTTATTTATTATTTATTAAAGTACTTCTAATCTTAAAAAAAATTCGTCTTCCCATACAAATACCCATTTTGACAGTGGTAGAGCTACGCTTCGGCGTGAATGGGCCGGCTCGACCGAAATTATTTATTTATTTTTTATTTATTTATTTATATAATTGTACGGGATAAACCCAATTACATAATTATACATAATTAGCTCTTATTGTATTTATAAACACATATCAATTTTATTTACTAAGGACTTAACATTATCTATCTATGATACCACAGCCTCACAGAAAACCGGCGTGAAGCAGTGCTGTGTTCCGCTGCATTAGTGAGGGTACCGGAGGCCCAATCCTAGGGGAATGGGGGGTTTAAAGGTTGGCAGCGCACTTGTGACTCCACTGGTGTCGCGGGTGTCCATGGGCGGCGGCCACCTTGAATCATCGCAACTCTAGACAGGGGAACCAGACCAACTGGGTCACGTTACACGTTCAGAATCACTATTTCAAATATTTTAGGTAAGTATTCACAATTTTGAGAAACTATCCTAGACGTGTAGATTTCCTCACGATGTTTTCCTTCCCCACCGAGCTGATGGTAGAAATATGCACATCGGTTTGATGAATCTAGAGGTGTATGCTCAGATTCGAGCCACGAATCCCGTTTTATTATTTTTTTATGAGTAAAGGGAGGCAAACGAGCAAACTAGTCTCCTGATGGTAAGTGATCTCCGCCGCCCATGGAAATAAGCCACACCAGAAGGAGTGGAGATGCGTTTCCGGCCTTTTAGTAAGGTATAGGCACGTTTCTTGAAGATCTCAATGTCATACCGGTTCGTTTGGAAGGCGCGTTCTTACCCACTTAGTTGCTATATGATAGCTCTGTGATCACGAGCCTGTAAGCGTTTGACCTAATTTCACCTGATGGTAAGTGATAATACGGTCTAAGATGTAGCATGATTGCCTAGAAGATACCTATTCACTCGCGCTTTGAAAACCCCCAAATTGTAACCTCTAGCAGCTGATTCCACTGTTTCGCAGTACGAATAAGGAAACAGGATTCAAACTTCTTTGTGCGGACTTTTGGTATTTCTACCATGTACCGGTGTCGATTGAGGGTCTGCCTGGTGGAGTAGTGGAAGAACGGAGATGCTACAATCGCATTGTGCAGTTCCATGGCGCACTTTCCAAAATGTATCCGATAGAAGATCGATAAGCTTGCTACCTTGCGTCGGTGTTCAAGGCTTTGTAGCCTCTTACCCACAAACTCGTCGTCGCCAATCAGCCTCTTGGCCCTTCTCTCAATACTCTCTAACGCCTCAAGCTGGTATTTGGCTGAGCCATCCCAAAGATAAGAACAGTAGATACGAGCCTGCATGGAGATGCAGGCTCTTATCTACGCACTGTCCGCTCGCTCTATAGTGACAACCTTACCCCAACGTAAGATTTGGCTATAAACTCAAGTAGGTACCTAAATAATGAACTTTGAGTTAATCTTTCTAGATTCATTTCCTAAATTAACCCAACCGGGAATCGAACTAGAGAGACCTTCTGCTCTAAGGCACAGCACCAGCCATTGCGCCATCAATGTCATCAACAAAAATGAACATCTGTATCGTTTTCTCCGTTTATTTATTTACATAAGTAATTTGTTTTTTCACAGCACTCGCCCGAAGGCAAAAAGAGAAACTTATCCCAAAAGTTCCTTATCCTTAAGTAAATAAATACATTTAAAAAGCTTCCTTATTCGCAGCAAGTAAAAGCTCTTTTGCCAAAGATAGGTTGTTAGTCAAATCAAAATGAATTTTGTCGAAATTAATTTTGTTAATGTAACCCTTTGTCTGAAAATCTGTAGGCCCTAAGCAGATTATAAACTTGTGGTTTACTTGCCTTCCGAGAGAGGACGCTTTAGAGACGTGACGCGGTCATGTAGAATCGACTATAATAGGCTATTTAACAGTATGAAAAATAAAGATATAGTCATCCGCGTAGTTTTCTTCTTTAAAAGGGAATAAACAATCAAACACATAAAAATATTGAATATTTTCACCAAAAAAAAAACAAAATTAAATTAATTTGTTTTGTGCTTGGAACCACGTGACCATAAACGGCTTTGACTGGCTTTACAATAGTCTTTTGGCAGGAAAATCTACTTGATTATCAGGTGTGTGTCCAAACCTTGTGGTAGCTTCCCTATGATTTCTTACTTTGAAGATAAAAACATAAATGTAGATAAGGTAGTGCATCGAGTATACACACTCGCGAATTCTATAAAAAGCTCGCCAAAGTTCGTTTCTTTTAATCTCGCTCGTGTTTTAATAAGCCTTATCATGTGGCCGTTACATAAACTACTATTGACCTTAAGGCAATCATATTTACACATTATATATCACCCAATATTTCCGTGACAGCAGTCAAATAGTCAATTAATTAACAAGAGTTAACGCAACGATTGCTTTGTTAAACATTGTATGAATGTTTGGCGATTAAAAAGAGAAACTGGCGAGTTTCTTGCCGGATCTTCTCGACCAGAAACAACTTTCCGAGCCGGTGTTAGAATCGCATTATGTTTATTTATTTCTTTAGTATATTTTATGTATCAACATATATATGTATTAACATGTAAATTATACATAAGTACTTATAAATAGTTTTAAGTCATTCAAATGTATGACGATTTGTAGGTGCTGTGTACAAGCCTATGCAAATAAAGAATTATTGGAGTTTGGGTTGGAAATACATTGTTGGGGCCCCATTAGTGCATTTTCCATTGCAACATGCATTGCGCTGCATAACGTCACGTCGTCCCATATAAAAAAGTGACACAGAGTCGACACTGCGACGAAAAACGCACTAATGTGACATCACGCTAATTGTGAGGCCCCAATAGTGCGATTATGCATAATTTTTCATGTATTTTCATATGGGACGACGCAACGTAACGCAGCGGAATGCAATAATGGACCTCACTACTCGTAAGTGAAAACATACTCATTTATAATATTTAGTTTCCCTCCAGAGCCTGTTGTGTTATTCCCTGGCATTGTTTCCTAGGCAATGTTTTTTCCTGTAGCGTCGTACAATTTATCACAATCAATAAAAATCAGATAGTGCCCTTAAGTCAAGTCACATTATCCTCCCCACGCAGAAACCAAGTCCAATTTAATCTATTTCAGTCAGAAAAACGTTGCGATCGATAGTGATTTTTTCACATCTCTACGACTTAGAGCAAATGGGTTTCGACACTTTGTTCAAAACCCATCAGCCCAATACTCGTAAACAGACGGGCAAACATTTTCGTTAACAAGCTTTCATGGTAATTTTATTAGATGCATAATTTTTATTGCTGGTTTTAATAGGAAACAGTTTAGGGAAATGAAAAGGCAGGCTTTAGTACGGACTACGGCTTTAAGGTTTCTGCTGACCTCGGAGACGATCTATAAGTGGGTGCGGAGGTCACAAAAGATCAAATATGGTCGCAGTGGCCACTCGGCAATGAAAGCTCCCGAGATCTTCGAATAAATAAAAGAGAAGGTCATGAGGTTATGATCATCTTAGCCTGTAATTTCCAGTTGCTACGGAGCCCGGGGTACGCTTGGACAATGATTAATAAATAAAAAATAATAACATAATTAAATAACACACTTAAAAATTTCATCTCGTGTTCAGGCGGGTTGAAAAATATTGCTATAAAAATATCAACTACATAATAACATTAGTCATTTATATAAAACCCTCGCCAACCCATCTGCCAAGCGTGGTGAGTACGGTAATTACCCCTCATGTGATTGAGGGAGGCCCGTGCCCCAGCAGTGGGGACTTAAATGGGCTGATGATGATGATGATGAATAACATAATGTTTTATTTTGTCTAATTTTGTCACATTTCTTGGCTGTAGATGACCGCAAAAATATAATTATGTTTTTTGAATAAGTGGAAACTTAACTCTAAGTATAACTTATATACATTTTTATGTAAACTCTATATGGACTGTGTGTTTCCCTAACATTAAAAAAAATATTTCACAACATCACATACATTGATCTTACTTCGAGATAGGAAGCTGAAGCATCTTTGTTACGTATATCAGAATCAACAGTGGGATTACAAATATATACATATAATACTTTTCTTTTGTAAATACATACTTATAATACATAGAAAACACCCAGACCAACACAAACAAACATGTTCATGCACACAAAAGTTTGTACTGTGCAGGGATGGAACCCGCAACCCTTGGACCAAAGGCAGCGGTCACTGCCACTGTTCCAAATGATTCAGGATTCGGAAAGTCTGGTAATCTCAAATATTGAGACAAAGAAGAGAACAACATAATTATCAAAATAGTAGAGAATGGACATCCTCTTTTTAGGGTTCCGTAGCCAAATGGTAAAAAACGGAACCCTTATAGATTCGACTCTGCTTGTCCGTCTGTCCGTCCGTCCGTATGTCACAGCCACTTTTTTCCAAAAGGATTTCCTTCGTCAAATGTCTTCGCTCGATTCTTGATTTCAAACACGTTTGGTTCAGTATCAATTCGAGGAAGCCTTTTTGTATGAAGCCTGGTAAAGTAGTCCACGCCTAAAGACCCGGAGGTACAATACGCCACTTACATGAGAACATAAGTACAGTAACAATTTAAACCATCCCTTGTCGTACATTCAGCCCATGATAAGAAGTAACATCAAAATAAAACTAAGTTAGCAACAAGATAAAATATATCAACAAAACAGTTCCACAATCACCACATACATCATCATCATCATCATCATCAGCCCATTTAAGTCCCACTGCTGGGGCACGGGCCTCCCTCAAACACATGAGGGGGTAATTGCCAAACTCACCACGCTTGGCAGACGGGTTGGCGACGGTTTTTGTTATAAATGCAGAGTTTTCCTTCTCTGGGCGCTGATGATCATGCCTGCAGCTTTACCTTAGTCGCCTTTTACGACACCTCGGTAAGAGTGAGGGTACGACCACATACATACCTTATTAATTCTATTATTATTGCAGTTAGGTTAGGTTAGGTTAGGTTAGGGTTAGGTTAGGACAAAGAAGAGACGAGTGCTGGCCCTCTCTCTCAGTGAGATCGAGGGCCGCGTCAGGAACCCCTCTTCGACCGCTGTTTCGCGTCGGGAGGTTCCCAAAGCTATGGAAGGGAGGGCCTGCTCGTCCTACTCCAAAAGGAAGGTAGGCCGGCGGACTCCCCGTCGGCCTACAGGCCCATCGTGCTGCTGGACGAGATGGGAAAAGCTTTTTGAGAAAATTATAGCTTTCCCCGCCTCGTCGCCCACCTCGACAATGTTGGGGCCAGAACCTCTCGGAGTCCCAATACGGTTTTAGGGCAGGTCGATCGACCATAGACGCCCTGAAACGACTCCGAGGGGAAACCGAGGAGGCTGCGGAGGAAGAGAAGGGTGTTGTCGCGGTGTCTCTGGACATAAAGAACGCGTTCAACACCCTTCCCCACGCGACGATACTGGCGGCACTCCGCTATTTTGGGGTGCCCCAGTATCTTGAAATGTTGATAGAGGACTACCTAAAGGACAGGGTAGTCCTCTATGCCGACAGGTCGGGGCCAGGTGCAGAGCCGCACCGTAGAGATGGGGGGTTCCAACAGGGGTCTGTCCTCGGACCCCTCCTGTGGAACCTAGGGTATGACTGGGTCCCTGCGCGGCCAGTCTCTCCCGGGTAAGAGTGTCATTTGCTACGCAGATGACACTCTCGTCACCGCCCGGGGGAGGAGACTTTCGACCGCGCGGCGCAAAGCGCGTCGACCACAGCGGACCTTGTCATACGGAGGGTGGCGGCGGCTCGGCCTGAGGTGGCCGTCGAGAAGACTGAGGTGATATACTTTCCTCATCTTCCGGCGAGCGTTTTCCCTCCGGCAGACACATTACTGTCGGGGGGGCCCAGGTTGCAGTGAAGGCCGAGATGCGCTATCCTCGGCCTCACCCTGGATCCGCGGTGGCATTTTGGCCTGCATTTCACGCAGGATGTCACCGCGGCTCCTCAGGGCAGCGGACACCTGTTCATGGCTGCTGCCCAACCTGGTGTGCCCAGGGTCCAGGTGCCGGCGACTCTATGCCGACATCCTGAGATCGATGGCGCTCTATGGGGCGCCAGTCTGGGCACTGACTCCCTGGCAAGGGGGGAAAATCTTCCCTTCTTGCGGGGGCCTCAGCGGTTAATAGCGCAGCGGGTCGCTCGAGCTTACCGTACGGTAAGTTTCGACGTGGCCTGCTTACTCGCCGAGACGCCCCCATGGGAGTCAGGACGCCGTGGTGGTGTCCGCCGTGTACGACTACACGGTGGCACAAAGGGCAAATGGGGTGTCCATTTGCCCCGCCGAGCGGGAGGTCGTGCGGAGGGAGGCTCGGAAGAGCCTCCAGAGGCGATGGTCTGAGCACCTCGTCCTCACTCCGTACGGCCGCAGAACGCTCGACGCGCTCGCCCCGGTCCTGGACCGGTGGCTTGAGCGTCACCACGGCGTAGTCTCCTTCCGGATGGTGCAGGTAATGAACCGGGCATGGCTGCTTCGGTTATTACCTGCAAAAAAATCGGCAGGGAGGAGACGCTTCGTGCCACACATGCGCGACCCTGTGGACACGGCGCAGCACACCTTGGCGGTGTGTGCGCCGTGGGCACAGGCTCGCCACGCATTGGTGGCAAAGGTCGGCCAGGACCTCTCACTCTCTAATATAGCGAGAGCTATATTAGCGACTGAGGATGCCTGGAAGGCCTTTGCCCGCATATTGCGAGCATGTGATGGAGGCGAAGGAAGGCGGCGGAAACGCGAGCGGAGGCTGACCCTCTCGCCCCCGCGATCCGCAAGGCACGTAGAGGGAGGAGACGACGCCAATACTTGCGTCTCCTTCCCCTGCGAGGAGCAGGTCCACTGGTGCGTGGGGCTGTAACCCCACCACCGGCATTGCACGGACCTCCTCCTACGCCTCTGTTGGGGTGGGGACGGCACGACTCTCTTCAGGCATGTCCCCATCCCTCCCCCCGACCCCGGGGGGAGAAGCGCCGTGCCCGCCGTGTATGGCGGCGTCTGCCCTGTTCCGGGGGTGACGTGGTGAAAGGCTCCGAGCTTTGGCCCCATGTCACTCGCCCACCCATGGGACAGATGAGGGAAAAGTCCCAGGAGTTTTAGTCGGTATGGCCTCTGGCCGGCTTCTCGTTAGGAGAAGCCGTCGCCAGAGGAAGGTCCGACATAACCCATCCGTTTACAGACGGATGGTATGCGTAACGCATTTCTCCTGGGTCACCAAAAAAAAAAAAAAAAAAAAAAAAAAAAAAGGACAAAGAAGAGAACAACATAATTATCAAAATAGTAGAGAATGGACATCCTCTTTTTTAGGGTTCCGTAGCCAAATGGTAAAAAAACGGAACCCTTATAGATTCGACTCTGCTTGTCCGTCTGTCCGTCCGTCCGTATGTCACAGCCACTTTTTTCCAAAAGGATTTCCTTCGTCAAATGTCTTCGCTCGATTTCTTGATTTCAAACACGTTTGGTTCAGTATCAATTCGAGGAAGCCTTTTTGTATGAAGCCTGGTAAAGTAGTCCACGCCTAAAGACCCGGAGGTACAATACGCCACTTACATGGAACATAAGTACAGTAACAATTTAAACCATCCCTTGTCGTACATTCAGCCCATGATAAGAAGTAACATCAAATAAAACTAAGTTAGCAACAAGATAAAATATATCAACAAAACAGTTCCACAATCACCACATACATCATCATCATCATCATCAATCAGCCCATTTAAGTCCCCACTGCTGGGGCACGGGCCTCCCTCAAACACATGAGGGGTAATTGCCAAACTCACCACGCTTGGCAGACGGGTTGGCGACGGTTTTTTGTTATAAATGCAGAGTTTTCCTTCTCTGGGCGCTGATGATCATGCCTGCAGCTTTACCTTAGTCGCCTTTTACGACACCTCGGTAAGATTTGAGGGTACGACCACCTAGCATACTTAATTAATTCAGATATTATTGCAGTTAGGTTAGGTTAGGTTAGGTTAGGTTAGGTTAGGACAAAGAAGAGACGAGTGCTGGCCCTCTCTCTCAGTGAGATCAGCAGGGCCGCGATCAGGAACCTCTTCGACCGCTGTTTCGCTGGTCGGTGAGGTTCCCAAAGCTATGGAAGGAGGGCCTGCTCGTTCCCTCCTCCAAAAGGAAGGTAGGCGGCGGACTCCCCGTCGGCCTACAGGCCCATCGTGCTGCTGGACGAGATGGGAAAGCTTTTTGAGAAAATTAATAGCTTCCGCCTCGTCGCCCACCTCGACAATGTTGGGCCAAACCTCTCGGAGTCCCAATACGGTTTTAGGGCAGGTCGATCGACCATAGACGCCCTGAAACGACTCCGAGGGGAAACCGAGGAGGCTGCGGAGGAAGAGAAGGGTGTTGTCGCCGGTGTCTCTGGACATAAAGAACGCGTTCAACACCCTTCCCCACGCGACGATACTGGCTGGCACTCCGCTATTTTGGGGTGCCCCAGGTATCTTGAAATGTTGATAGAGGACTACCTAAAGGACAGGGTAGTCCTCTATGCCGACAGGTCGGGCCAGGTGCAGAGCCGCACCGTAGAGATGGGGGTTCCACAGGGGTCTGTCCTCGGACCCCTCCTGTGGAACCTAGGGTATGACTGGGTCCTGCGCGCCAGTCTCTCCCGGGGTAAGAGTGTCATTTGCTACGCAGATGACACTCTCGTCACCGCCCGGGGGAGGACTTTCGACCGCGCGGCGCAAAGCGCGTCGACCACAGCGGACCTGGTCATACGGAGGGTGCGGCGGCTCGGCCTGGAGGTGGCCGTCGAGAAGACTGAGGTGATATACTTTCCTCAGTCTTCCGGCGAGCGTTTTCCCTCCGGCAGACACATTACTGTCGGGGGGGCCCAGGTTGCAGTGAAGGCCGAGATGCGCTATCTCGGCCTCACCCTGGATCCGCGGTGGCATTTTGGCCTGCATTTCAGCAGGATGTCACCGCGGCTCCTCAGGGCAGCGGACACGCTGTCATGGCCTGCTGCCCAACCTGGGTGGCCCAGGGTCCAGGTGCCGGCGACTCTATGCCGGCATCCTGAGATCGATTGGCGCTCTATGGGGCGCCAGTCTGGGCCGACTCCCTGGCAAGGGGGGAAAATCTTCCCTTCTTGCGGGGGCCTCAGCGGGTAATAGCGCAGCGGGTCGCTCGAGCTTACCGTACGGTAAGTTTCGACGTGGCCTGCTTACTCGCCGAGAGCGCCCCATGGGAGTCAGACGCCGTGGTGGTGTCCGCCGTGTACGACTATCACGGTGGCACAAAGGGCAAATGGGGTGTCCATTTGCCCCGCCGAGCGGTGAGGTCGTGCGGAGGGAGGCTCGGAAGAGCCTCCAGAGGCGATGGTCTGAGCACCTCGTCCTCACTCCGTACGGCCCGCAGAACGCTCGACGCGCTCGCCCCGGTCCTGGACCCGGTGGCTTGAGCGTCACCACGGCGTAGGTCTCCTTCCGGATGGTGCCAGGTAATGACCGGGCATGGCTGCTTCGGTTATTACCTGCACAAAATCGGCAGGGAGGAGACGCCTTCGTGCCACACATGCGGCGACCCTTTGGACACGGCGCAGCCACACCTGGCGGTGTGTGCGCCGTGGGCACAGGCTCGCCACGCATTGGTGGCAAGGTCGGCCAGGACCTCTCACTCTCTAATATAGCGAGAGCTATATTAGCGACTCTGAGGATGCCTGGAAGGCCTTTGCCGCATATTGCGAGCATGTGATGGAGGCGAAGGAGGCGGCGGAACGCGAGCGGGAGGCTGACCCTCTCGCCCCCGCGATCCGCAAGGCACGTAGAGGGAGGAGACGACGCCAATACTTGCGTCTCCTTCCCCTGCGAGGAGCAGGTCCACTGGTGCGTGGGGCTGTAACCCCACCACCGGCATTGCACGGACCTCCTCCTACGCCTGTTGGGGACGGCACGACTCTCTCGGCTGTCCCCATCCCTCCCCCCCGACCCCGGGGGGAGAAGCGCCGTGCCCCGCCGTGTAGGCGGGCGTCCCTGTCCGGGGGGGTGACGTGGTGAAAGGCTCCGAGCTTTTGGCCCATGTCCACCGCCCACCCATGGACAGATGAGGGAAAGTCCCAGGAGTTTTAGTCGGTATGCCTCTGGCCGAGATGCTTCTCGTTAGGAGAAGCCGTCGCCAGAGGAGTAGTCCGACATAAACCCATCCGTTACAGACGGATGGGTATGCGTAACGCATTTTCTCCTGGTCACCAAAAAAAAAAAAAAAAAAAAAAAGGACAAAGAAGAGAACAACAAATTATCAAAAATAGTAGAGAATGGACATCCTCTTTTTAGGGTTCCGTAGCCAAATGGTTAAAAAACGGAACCCCTTATAAGACTCGACTCTGCTGTCCGTCTGTCCGTCCGTCCGTATGTCACAGCCACTTTTTTCCAAAAGGATTTCCTTCGTCAAATGTCTTCGCTCGATCTGATTTCAAACACGTTTGGTTCAGTATCAATTCGAGGAAGCCTTTTTTGTATGAAGCCTGGTAAAGTAGTCCACGCCCTAAAGACCCGGAGGTACAATACGCCACTTACATGAGAACATAAGTACAGGAACAATTTAAACCATCCCTTGTCGTACATTCAGCCCATGATAAGAAGTAACATCAAAATAAAACTAAGTTAGCAACAAGATAAAATATCAACAAAACAGTTCCACAATCACCACATACATCATCATCATCATCATCATCAGCCCATTTAAGTCCCCACTGCTGGGGCACGGGCCTCCCTCAAACACATGAGGGGTAATTGCCAAACTCACCACGCTTGGCAGACGGGTTGGCGACGGTTTTTGATTATAAATGCAGAGTTTTCCTTCTCTGGGCGCTGATGATCATGCCTGCAGCTTTACCTTAGTCGCCTTTTACGACACCTCGGTAAGAGTGAGGGTACCACCACATACATACCTAATTAATTCTATTATTATTGCAGTTAGGTACTACTACCAAAACTTAACTATGTGTTTGGCAAGTCGCTATTTAAATACATAGAACGAGTCAACATATTTAATTTGCGAGGGTATTGTGTTAAAAATGCGCGCGCCTTCGTAGGTAAGTGAGGTTTCATCAGTGATGTTCTAACACCACGTAAGTAATTTTTGGCGGTTTTGACATTCTGATGCCTGTTAGAGAATCGATAGACGCGTCATTTCCCCCAATCAGAATCAAGATACGACCAATAAAAACCTTTAAAATTGCGAAAAAGTAACAGCACGGAAGTCAGAAAATGACCTACGCTTTGAGATGACCACGTAGGTCACAATTTAGTTTTTTATTTTTTTACTGATTTGCTGGTGGCGGTTATGACATTTTGATGCCATTCGTTAGAGTCTTGGAAGATGGATCGTTTTTATCAATCAGAATTCAGTTGCAGCCATCAAAAACCTTTTAAATATTGAAAATGTAACAGAACGAAAGTCAACAATTGAATTCTAATGGAAATAGCACGTAAGTCTTCGATCAGTTTTTTGACTTTCTTGAAAAGTTGCTTAAAATGACTTACGTGGTGTTAGAACTTCACTGACGGTTTGTTCGTACCTCGCTCGAGTATTAGGCAGGACAATAAAGCTCGCTCTCTCTCTTACTTATATTACTAATGATTCATTACAGTTATTTGATACTGTACTGCAATAAAAGTTGAATCAATGTCAAAACTATGAAACTGAAAGAGTCCTCACCCATCTTAAGAATTAATTTTAAAAATATTGATGGGTCCGAACTTCAAAGGTTTTTATTATGTGATAGGTGGCAGACGAGCAGATGGATCGCCTAATGGTAAGCGATTGCCGCCGCCAATATACACCCGCGACACTAATGGAGTCACAAGAGCGCTACCGACCTTTAAACCCTCTTTCCCACGGATTTGGCCTCCAGTACCCTCACTCACGCAGCGAAACACAGCACAGTGCTGCTTTACGCAGATTTTTTGTGAAGCCATGGTATTACTCCGGTCGAGCTAGCCCATTGATGACGAAGCGTGGCTCTTTCACGGTAAACATTGTCATCATCAGCCCATTTAAGTCCCCACTGCTGGGGCACGGGCCTCCCTCAATCACATGAGGGGTAATTGCCATACTCACCACGCTTGGCAGACGGGTTGGCGAGGGTTTTGATATAAATGCAGAGTTTTCCTTCTCTGGGTGCTGATGATCATGCCAGCAGCTTTACCTTAGTCGCCTTTTACGACACCTCGGTAAGAGTGAGGGTGGCCTATTCTACTCTGCCGGGGACCACACGGCTCAGTAAACATTGTAATTACTCATAAATTAGTAGGTACATACGTATCGCTTCGGTTAAGTAAACGCGTCCTTTCGTTTTCATCCATACAGCTGGTATTTTATACGTTGACCAAAACGCAGCTGTAACAAATACAAACATGAATCTTCCATGTTTGTTGAAAACCCCATGACCCCGATATCCTAATAACTTTCACAAGAACCTTTTAGTTACAAATTGGGATCGATTCAGTCCAAATGGTTGGGTCCCCTCGGGTCCGGGCGTAAGGGTATGTAAGGAAATAAATAAAAATGTATTACCTACAAACTATTACATAACATAGATTATATGACTTCAGACGTGATTGATACTGAAACTATGTATGTTTATGTAAAATTCTTTCCACTCAAAGACCGTTCGTTGATCTTCTAGTAGTAAAGTATCAGCCTATATACTCTCCCTTTACAGGGCAAAGGCCTCCATCATCGAAATCAAGTCCTCGCCACTATGATGCGATAGGTTTAATCACCACGCTTGCCTAATGCGGATTGGGCAGTCACGAACCCGAGCTATTTTCGGCTAGCGAAAGCTAAAATTCGAAAAATACTTTTTGCTCGACCCGGGAATCGAACCCAGGACCACGAGATCACGGCCCAGGACTTAAACCACTATACCAACAGAGCATCATTGGTCTTCTAAAGATGCAAATAAGCTGTGTCTGTACATTGAATAATCATTTATCTAAAAATAGTAAAATAACATGAATCAATGTTTTTTTTTTAATCTCTCTGTCTATCTGTTTGTTTACGCTAATCTAAAAACTACTAAACAGATTTGAACAAAACTTTTTTTAAAGAATAAAATAATTTATTCAGCACCAAACACAAAATAAAAATAAAACGAAAGAAACATCAGAATGGTACTGAAATGGGCTCCACTCAGCATGTGTCGCAGTGTCTAAAGGACACCCCGACGCTGGTCTTCCGTGGAGTCCAGAGGAAGTAAGTGACGTCACTGTGCGTGCCGACGTCATAAAGTATATAGGTACACTAAAGCTTAATTAATATAAGTAAAATTATTTACAACTAAAGAATAAGGCCCTGTGGGTAGACCACCTGCCCGATGGTCCGACGATATTGTAACGGCAGTGGGGAAACAATGGATAAGGCTGGCAGGGGACAGAAGGGAGTAGCGTGATAAAGAAGAGGTCTATACTTAGCAGTGGGTGGATGTGAGATGATATGATGATGATGATGAAAGAAATAACAATACAGCTTGTTGGGGTAAAGTCTTAACTGACTAATCCGAATATAACATGAAACATCACACTCATACACTTCGCAGAATGAGAATATCTAGATAAAACACAACATGCTCAAAAAACACTGCTGGTATTAACCGTTGGACACTTAATATAATAAAAGCCTTCTCTAAAAAATTATAACAATTACGATGGTTCATAACCAGGGTCATCATAACGGAATGTAGATGTATTTTACGCCCACAAACGAATACGCATATTTAAATGTAATTCCGATACCTTACAATTAAAATAAACATCACAATCTTCCTTAGACTTCACCATTGGTGAATTGGTGATATTTATAGTAATTTCTGGACGGGTAAAAGACTTAAATTTGATTTTTAAAATATTAATACTAGAAGTATTTCTTATGGGAGGGGGTATATTCCAGCATTTCGTGGCAGCGAATCGAAACCTGCCACGAAATGCATCTGTTTTGGTCCGATCGCACACTAATCGAGAAGCCATCCTCAATAGGCGTTGTGAGAACTGCAGTTTCTCGTATAAATAAATAGGAATTCTAATCCTTATCATACCAAATAACATAGAAGCGAGATGGAGAAGAGGCCGAGACTCCATTTTCATGATATCGTATTGATTTAAGTAAGGAATAATATGAGCCCGACGTGGAATGGGAAAACAGAACCGCGTAGTAAGCATTCTGAATTCTCTGGATAAGTTGCTTTGTGTACACTAAAAGAAATTCGCCTATTACTGAATCTGCATAGTAAAGAGCCTTATTCTTATATCAACATTCAAGAAGTTACGAATTGTATACTGAATTTTCAATCTGTAAATGCAGCTTTTTACAACTTTAAAAGTTTTTCATTGGATAACTTTAAAGCCTGGGCAATTATTTGAAAAACATTTTCGTGGCAAACCGAAGTCAACATAAGCAGAGCTGCGGGAATCCTTAGTAGAGAATAAATTTCCAAAAAATTCTGTGCTTCAAATTCAACAAAGTAGAATTTTAAACTCGCAACCGCCGACCTCTCATTTCGAAGTGCTACTCAACTTTCCGACATCAAACTCAAAAGTTTAAACCAAATTTACCAAACTCGTAATCTAATAAACTTGTTAATGTTAATCCTAATTAAAATTCTTCGTTTCAGGAAGTTTGAGGGTGGATTAATTATCTTAATTTGAAAATGGTTTTAATCTTTAAGTTTATATTTCTTAAAATGTGCCTACCGGTCGTAAGTTTGAATCCGAACACGCACCTCTGAATTTATAAATCTACCAGGCCCACCCTCACTGCGTTTCGGGACTGCCAGTTACACTTTATACCAATAGATGGCGCTACGTGTCGATTACATCGCGCGAGCGTTTCGTATTTCCGCATAACCTATAAGCATTGCCGCTGTCTGTAGGATTCACTCTTTGTAAATAGTAGAATCTCCAATATACAATTAAATAGTAGTCTTTGGTAAAGATAGATGTAAGGATAACCCTCATCTTATCAAAGCTGTCGCTTTGAAGCCCAGGGTACGCTTAGACCACCAGGATTGGGGGAGTCTGGTAATTACAATGAAGCGACTGCCATCGAAACCCTTTAACAGGGGAACCAAATCAACATAATCATGGTTATACGTTTCAGAAACTATCCGAAACGTGCAGGTTTCCTCAAGATGTTTTCTCTCACCGCCGAGCTATTGGTAGAAATACGCACATAAATTTAAAAAAAAACGTGAAACCATTATAATTATGATAAAAAAATACCTATAGTCTCAAGCATCTAGATGAAAAAAAAAACGATATCTCCACCTAAAAATTATTTCAAAAACAAACTTAAACAACAAGACTAATAGTAACAAATTTACAAAGTTCTGAAGAATGGAATTGTGAAACTTTGGGCCATATCCGCTCGTTTTTTGTACAAAAAATTACTTATTTATGGTGTGGTGTTTAAAGAAATAATTTTGGCTTTTAGGGCGAAATAGGGCGAAATGACTACCTCGATGACGTAGTGGGTAGGTCGCACTTTAAAGCGACGACTGCGCGAAATCTCAGTTTCGTTCCCAGGGTTGGGCCAAAAATTTGTACCTAAGTTTGCGATAAGAAGTTTAGTGTCAGCCCGGAGTCTGGAGGCGGTCTTGTACCCCGTTCCGCGGAAAGCACGTAGCGCTGATCCTGCGCCCGATCTCTCTCCGGTCGTGTCACATTGGTGTCCTATCAGATTATGAGCGTAAGGGAATAGAGAGTGCACTTGTGTTTGCGCACACTCTTGGACATTATTATTTATATCCTGCCTACGTGGCCGATCGTTGAGATTGACCTCCGTAACAGTTATCGGTTGGAGGATATTATTACAGGGCGAAATTATTTGTTAAAATCATCATTTTAGCCTATAGACGTCCACAGCTGGACATAGGCCTCCCCCAATGTTCTCCACAAGAGCGGTCCTGTGCCGCCCGCATCCAATGGATTCCCGCATCCTTCACCAGATCGTCGGTCCACCTTGTGGGGGAATTTGTTGAATGGTAGAATTTCAAATAAATATTATACCACAAAAATGTCTTGATTGAAAATGTATCGCCAATTTTGTCATTGTCTAAGAAAGCAATTCTAAAATTAGCTGATGGTACCCTTTTCCAGGCGAAACCTTCCAAGTTCCTACGACGTTACTAAGCTATAACGAATTCCGGAAAATCTCGGGACTGGGAAACTAGGTACGAATCCAGTTTCTTCCGAGAAATCTTGCTTTTGAAGGAAAAAGCAATAATTAAAAGCCCCTATTGCTACTCAAAGAAAAACCAGAAATGGAGATATTTTTCTCGTCCTCATTATTTTATGTATGAATGGGGAAATACACGACAAGGTGGCCTTTAATGGAGTCCTTCATACATTTTTTATTCGGCTATAGAAATATCATGACTTTTTATTATTTCTTTTTCATATGACGAATTGAAATATTTTTGCTAAATTTCCATTGAATATATTAGGCCTTATTACTTACATTTCGGAATTTAATTTACAAACAGTATATTTGTTACAGTTTAAAACAAGTTATTAGATAGAACGCGTTTTTTCTAGTCAGAACTAGTTTTTGCTTATTGCCTTAGTTAATACAAGAATTGACTAATGTCTGAACCGAACATTAGTTAAAGCTAGTTTCTGCAAGACAAAACGTGTTTTCCCGAAGCGAGTCAGTTAAAACTGTTCCGACCGAGGTTACATTAATGTTCTTTAACAATGTTTTTTTTTAATGTATGGATTGTGTTCTGTTGATTTATTTGATTATTTTTATTTATCTACTTATAATTAATATTGTCATCTTGGCAACTAAATTTAAGTAAATGTTATCTAAAATGTTTCTTTAGTCTTAGACTATTATTATGGTTCCCAGTATCTTAGATCTTTCAATAAATTATTTATAAAACGTTTAACTTGTTTTCAATCCCAAATCAATTTTTCTAGTGCTAATTTTAACTATAGCCCGAGTTGGAACTTGTTGTCGGCTTAGCATAGGCAAGGGGTAGTTTGCATTGTTAACAACTAGACTAGTACCTTAAAAATTTTGTGCATGGAGAAAATGTAAAACCTTTTTTTGAATAAATGTTTTTTTTTTTAATAGAATTGAATTGAATTGTTGTATCATGAAAATATGTCAGTCAAATTCTAGTTTTAACTGATTATTTCTTGTTTTAACAAAGGCATAATGTAATAACTAATTTTAACTAGGGAAAACGAGTCCTAACGAAAAATGGGTTTTAACTGCAACATATTCATTGTCATCGAAAAAAATTTAGAAACCGGCTAAGTGCGAATCAAATCGCCCAGAGATGGTTCCGTACTAACGGTACTCTTAACCCTTAATAGGGTATGAGTCAATGAAAAATTTCATTGGTTTTCGCTCTTATGCCATGACACATAAGGTTCAAACTCTGGTGGTAACTATTTTCCCATTGCCCGATTAAGGGTTAATGGGCGATTTACATCCTTACTAATATTATAAAGGCGAAAGTTTGTTTGGATGGATGTATGGATGGATGTTTGTTCCTCTTTCACGCAAAAACTACTAAACGGATTTTAATGAAACTTTACAGTAATGTAGCTTATAGATCAGAATAACACATAGGCTATAATTTATAAAGATATTGTGTGAACGCAGACGAAGTCGCGGGCAAAAGCTAGTATTGACATAATATGAGGCGGTGGACATGGTATAAATAGTATTCAATTATAATGTCCTCCAAACCGATATTTCGGTCATGGCGGCCAATCTCAGCGATCAGCCATCGAGGCAGGACATATTATAGTGCACAAGTGTTTGCGCAGACACAAGTGCACTCTCTATTCCTACCCTCTTATTTCGATGGGACACTAGTGTGAACGACCGAAGAGGGATTAGGCGCAGGACCAACGGCTTAACGTGCTTTCCAAGGCACGGGGGTACAAAACCGCCAATTTCCAGACTCCGGGCTAACGCTGAGAATTTCTTAACAGAAAAACTCAGGTACAAATTTTGGCTCTACCCGGGACCCCAAGCCCAACCGTCGCTTTAAAGTGCGACCCACTGCCCATTGCGCCACCGAGGCAGTCAATTCAATTTTAAATAGTCCACGAATTGAATCACGCAGATTTTTATGTCTATCATGATCATCATTATAGCCAATACACGCCCACTGCTGGACCTTTGCCTCTACCAATGTTTTTTGTATGTTGTTATATATATGCAGTATAAATGTTAAAATAATGTTTCGTAAAAAAATAAATATATATATTTTGCAGTGAGTACCTAAGTCCTTTCAATTAAAGGTATTTTTATGCCTGGTTAGGGAACCGAACCCGATAACCACAAGATCTAGTGCAACTAGCCACTACGCTACTAAGATTATGCAATAAGCCACACACGTCCCATGAAATTTTATGTGATTAATACATGAGTTCGATAAGTTCCAGTAAACCCTCGATTTATTATTACGTCGAAACATATATTGAGATATACAAAATTAATTGCCTACTATATATCAAAGACGGGAGAGCGAACCTTGTACCGACGAGGTCAAAGGACATCGTACTAAGGTCAACAGTTCCTTTAGTCGGTATACATCCGCCGTTATGCGGAGGGAGTCCGATATAAAATAAAATAATAATAAAATGTCATTTTTAAATAAAAAAATATATATTATATTTAAAAAAAAAAGAAAACTACATCATAAGATTGCCCGCATCTGCTACAGATGACTGTTACAGCGATGTCTAATATAAGGGCAATCTACCCTACCCCCGATCATACTCAGGACGGTATTCGGGCTGCCCCAGACCCTGCGCACCAGAGACGCACGCCTCTTGCGCATGCTGGCGTGGAGGCAGTCCGTGCGCGCCGCCGCAAACATGTCCGAGGCGCTGCAGTGGCGGGGTAGCCCCAACAACGCCCTGAAAGCATTGTTGAATTGAGAACTCGAAGGGCGTTGTAGTCAATAATACCTAATTATTAATATAATAATAATATTATGCGTAACGCATTTTCACTTTTTGGGGAAACCATCATGGACGTCACCTTGCTACGTAGGGAACAAAGTGGTGTGTGTGACTCTAACACTAACCAAAGCGCAACCGCGGTCGGAAAACCCACAGCCGGGACTAGACCGTACCAACCGCTAATCGCTCTAACAGGACACCCGGTTACATCGTCCCCCGCGGAGTCGTATGCTCAGCAAGCCACTAACGCATTTCCCCTGGGTTAGCCGCCTAAGTTAGCTAGGTTGGCGTAGCGAACCATAGTAAGTCTTGCCCTCCGATAATAAGAGCCTCCATCTCAGTTGGTCTTGCGCCACTTCCTGCCAGTCATCCACCAAGAGTCCGCGCAAATCCTTATCCACCTCATCATTTCAGCGGCCTAAAAGGTATAAAAATATATATTTTGCACTAGCTGTAATCATAACGCAAAGTCAGATAAACAAGTCTTTGAGTATGCTCAAAAAGGATTTGACACTGTAAATAATTGGTTACAACATCACTTACTAACACTAAATCCTGTAAAAACGAGTTACGTTAAGTTCACTATGCGCAGAACAAATGCCGAACTAACTGAATCTGGATTAATTGCACACTGTTGTCAGAATCCTATGGACCGTGGGTGTTCTTGTCCAGTTATAACTCCTACTAGCCATATTAAGTATTTAGGAATTATAATTGATGACACTTTGACATTCAAAAAACACATTGAAGCCCTTAGTAATAGAGTTCGTAAATTAATATTTGTATTTAAAAAACTTCGTTTGGTGGCAAACATGGATATCATCAAACAAGTGTACTTTACCTTATGTCAATCACTATTAACTTACTGCATTACGTCTTGGGGTGGTTCGGCCAAATCCTCCCTAATAACCCTTGAGAGAGCACAAAGAGCTATTCTTAAGGTCTCAACTCACCGCCCTTTTCTCTTTCCTACAAACCTCCTCTACAAGGAGTGCAAAGTATTAACAGTACGACAATTATTTATATTAAACACAGTTCTTAAACAGCATGCTGCACTTCCTTATAGCACTTGCATTACTAATAAAAGACAAAAAGATCTTGTTTGCCCTAAAATTTATAAAACACATCACTTCGCTTCTAGATTCTTTGTATATTTAGGCCCACTTTTATATAATAGACTAAACGGTACTTTAGATCTGTATTCCTTTACTTTTGCTAAATGCAAGCGTACCCTCCATGATGCTCTACTTAACATGTCATATGACGATACAGAGAAACTGCTTATTGTTTTAAAGTAGGTAATTTATAAAAGTTGTTGTTTTTTTTTTTACTTTTTTTACTTTGTATTTTTTTAGATAAATATTTTTGTGATTATTTATGAGTACTTACTGTTATGTTTTAACATTCTAGCCTGAGAAACAGGTTCGCCTAGTTCAGGCATTTGTATTTATCTCCGACCTTATTCTAATAGGTTTAAATATGTATTATTCGTGTAAAAATTATTATTATCTGAATAAATTGAAATTGAAATTGAAATAACACATTAAATTTATACAACATTTCACACAGTAATCTGATTCCGTACTAAGTAGCTTAGAGAACTTCAGTTACTGATATCAGACAACAGAGGAATTATAATTAACTTACTTAATTTACATCTTAAATCTACATAAAAATTTGTCCTTAGTGGTATCCATCAAACCCACAAACTGTATTGAGGCAAAACCAGGATCACTACCAAAAGCGCTATCGGGCCAATCAATACAAGCCAGTGATACATTGTTATTTATAGCAGACGGTAAAATTAATATCTTCAAGTCAATAAGCCTTGTGACAAACAAAAACTCATCAGCTAATTATCAAGGTATGTAATTACATTACTGAAGCCATGTGGATTACGCTTATCTGCTATTCATAATAATAATATGGCTATCTGAAAACGGTAATCTACCTTTATCAATGTTTTGCCATGGCCAGAAGTGTTGGTATAAGTGATGCAGAGTGATGTAATCCTGGATAGGTCTCCTTCTTAGTCGTTCACTCTTGACAGAGTGGTCGTGGTTGACGATGTAGCATTTTCGTGTGCTGATGCGGTTTGCACGATGTGTCTCCACTTGTTGCGGTCCACAGAGTCTCGGAAATTTTGGACAGGGGATTTTGTGTTTATGAGATCTATCCAACGCTTGCCTTTCACATGTCGTTGGACAATGAGTCGCTCCGCGTAATATTCGTTGCAAACAACGTGGCCAAAATATTTGAGGATTCGTAATTGCGCAGTTGACGATAATCTGTGTTTGTTTTCAGTTCTTCCAGAATTGAAACATTGGTCCTGTGTTCTGTCCAGGAAATCCGCAGCAGTCCCCGCAACACCGTCGGATATGTCTAGGTGAACCTAATATAGAGCCCAAAAAATATGTCAGAACCGAGGAAACATTAACCTTACGTGATGCGCTAGTTCGGTGGTCTGGTCTTCTTGTCGCAGATGTGTTGATTAAGGTGACGGGTAGGGCACAATAGCGACGCCAATCGATTTTAATTGTTAGCTACTAAACCGGATCTATTTCAAACAATTTCAAGGTTACAACATCACGGCAAACACTTATACTATTTATTAAATAACCATGCACAAATGCGGACCCAACATTTGTACGCGAAAAATTGATTTACGCTAAAAATGGCCGCTTTTGGCGGTAATCAATTTTTCGCGTACAAAAACGGACCCATCATTTGTGCATGGTTATTTAATAAATTGTATAAATGTTTGCCGAGAGGTTGTAACCCCGAAATTGTTTAAAATAGATCCGGTTTAGTAGCTAACAATTAAAAACGAATGGTGTCGCTAGTTAGGGCTACCCGTCGCCTATAAATTTGGGAGTCCACTACTCGGCTGCTTAACGCGATCCTCACAAAAAATGAGGAGGAACGAACAGGTACAAATCGCCTCATGGCAAGGTAGTCTACGTAAACGTAGTGTAGGGTGCCCTCAGGCGATCGTGACGTGACGATCTACGCAGGATGGCTGGCTGGAGCTGGATGCGAGTAACCAAATATCAATCGGACTGGTGAACATTAGGAAAGACCTATGTCTAGCTGTGGACCGCAACAGGCTGATGATGATGATAATGGAGGTGGCAGCGATATTTGCTTACTATCGCGTAATTCATCTGCTTGTCTGCCACCTGTCACAAAAGAAATATGCTTCCTTGAGTTTGTCTCCGACACGGTGGATCATGATGTATTTTTTTTATATGAGAGGTGGCAGACGAGCAGACGGATCCCCTGATGGTAAGCAATTCCGCCGCCCATGGACATCCGCAACACCAGTGGAGTCACAAGTGCGCTGCCAACCTTTTCCCCTTCCCCCCATTGGGCTTCCGGTAACCTCACTCACACGGCGAAACACAGCGCAGGCGCTTCTTCACGCCGGTCTTCTGTGAGGCAGTGGTATCACTCCGGTCGAGCCGGCCCATTCATGCCAAAGCGTGGCTCTCCTACATTTATAAAAATCAGTATTCATCTCAGCATCTACATCTCTGTTCTGTATGTGCAGAACTGTATTTTGAACGGACGTTAATACATTACTTTAAAAGGAAGTACCAAACAGTACCTTACCCTTACTTCAAGGACAACTCAGCTCATCATAAAGGTCAAGAGATAGGTATTTACTTTATCCTGTTTTCCGCCTTCGTTTTAATTCAATGTCGTAATACAGACAAAGCCACCGTCAAGATGTCACTGAAAAGGAGGACTTTTGTTAAGAAAACAATGACTTGGACATGAACAAAGAAGTGTTCTAAATGTTAATTTGGGTACCCCATAGAGAACTCATGAACCTAGAATATTAAGTGCAAGAATGGAATAAATGGACTGAAAATAGTAGTAATACAATTTCAGATTGTATTTTTTTACGACAAATAATTAAATTGATGACACCTTAATCACGGTGCCACATAAAGATCTTTGAATGGCTATCTTTGAATCCCTATTCTATACCATAGTCTAGGACAAAGATAAATATAAAATAAGATAGGATAAAGATAAGAAACATAAAAATTGTACTATTACATGCAAAGTCAAAGTATTTAAGCAAGCCTAGTAACTAAATACCTACATTAAAACAATCGAAAAAGCACATGCCATTATCTCTATGGCAAGTCCTATTGCTTGGAAGGAACGTACCAAAAAAAAGGCCAGTAATAGACAAACATATATACGAGTATACACTGATGACGATGAAACGATTGCCATCCTTTGAAATACTTAGTTTTATGGGAACCAATTCATATGGATCATGGGTACCTACTATAATTCATTACCCTGACAAAATTGTGAGCATCCACTAATTTGGAAACTAGGAGTATCCCAAATCAGCAGATTTACTGAATATGTTGTACAGATTTCAAAACCGAACAATTTAATACATAAAAATGACGACCCGTTTAGAATAGTGGTAGTGAACGCTGGCTTTGGTCCAAGGATTACGGGTTCGATCCCCGTACAGTACAAACATTTGTGTGTATGAACATGTCTGTTTGTATTGGTCTGGGTGTTTGTATGTATTATAAGTATGTATTTACAGAAGAAAAGTATTATTTGTAATTCCGCTGTTGATTCTGATATCCGTAACACAGGTGCTTGAGCTACCTATCTCAGAGTCAGATCAATGTATGTGGTGTTGTGAAATATTTATTTATTTGTTAATACCATAATTATCGTACCGTTCAGAAAAAAACTTGTAATATTTACTAAAGAAATCTCCTACATTTTTTAATAGTTAGGTAATAATATGACTAGTTTACAGAAAACATATTTTCTCATACAAGTTTACGTGGAAATTACGTTTCGTAGAATTTTCATCAAAATTTCTCTTTATGACAATTTCGCGAAAACATTTCTGATTTTTCCAGTTTTATTATATACTGAGTACGAAATTTTGTTTACAAAAAGTGTACTTACTAACATATTACTTCACTTAGACAGAAACAACCAAAGTAAAAACGTAACAGCTCAGTTATCCAATAATACAAATCGGTCATGGCGGCCAATCTCAGAGATTGGCCATCGACGCAGGACACTGTTATAGTGCATAAGTGTATGTGCAGACACAAGTGCACTCTCTCTTCCCTTACCCTCATATTTCGATGGGACACCACAGTGACACGACCGAAAAGGGATCAGGCGTAGGACCAACGGCATAACGTGCTTTCGTGGCACGCAGGTACCTGACCGCCAACTTCCAGACTCCGTGCTGACACTGAGAATTTATTAACAGAAACACTCATATACAAATTTTGGCCCGACCCGGCGAATGTGCGACCCACTAACCACCGCGTCCACCGCGCCACCGAGGCAGTCAATAATACTATTTCGCTAAACGACAAAATAAAATCTTTTGTTAAAACTAAACTAAATCAATGTTACTGTCACAGACACTTCAGTATTTAAATAGCAATAAATTTCTCAACCCCGCCACTTCCTGACTTCCATTCAGCCATACTTATCATAATTTCTGTTTACCATATTCATTAGATCAGCTCATTTGTGTCGCTCGTTATATAGAGCGGCCATAACCGTTCCGCGTCGCTTCCGTCGGCGTTTAATCTGAGACGACATTTTCTGTGTAGCAGTAAGAAATTTATAGCAGACTTTTCAAGTTTAAAAATAACTACTTTACGCCAGGACAGCTGCTTAACTTATATCAAGCGCAAGTCCGAGCCTGCATGGAGTACTGTTCTCATCTTTGGGATGGCTCAGCCGAATACCAGCTTGAGGCGTTAGAGAGTATTGAGAGAAGGGCCAAGAGGCTAATTGGCGACGACGAGCTTGTGGGTAAGAGGCTACAAAGCCTTGAACACCGACGCAAGGTAGCAAGCTTATCGGTCTTCTATCGGATACATTTTGGAGAGTGCGCCACGGAACTGTACAATGCCATTGGAGCATCTCCGTTCTTCCACTACTCCACCAGGCAGACCCTCAATCGACACCGGTACATGGTAGAAATACCAAAAGTCCGCACAAAGAGGTTTGAATCCTGTTTTCTTATTCGTACTGCGAAACAGTGGAATCAGTTGCCTGAGGAGGTGTTCCCTAGTGGCTACAATTTGGGTTTTCAAAGCGCGAGTGAATAGGTATCTTCTAGGTAATCGTGCTACATCTTAGACTATATTATCACTTACCATCAGGTGAAATATGGTCAAACGCTTACCTATCTACAGTAAAAAAAAAAAAAAAATACTAAAAAGTTACATCATTCCAGCTTTTATAATTAGAGCCTCATTTTTTTATGAGAAACGAAGGCAAACGAGTCGCCTGATGATAAGTGATCACCGCCGCCTATGGACTGGACATCAGCCACACCAGAAGGAGGGAGGTTAAGTTTCCGGCCTTCATCTTCAAAATCATTAGCCTATTACATAAGCCTCTCCATATTCTCACCCGTTGGGAACAGTGGTACTGAACGCTGCATTTGGTTCATGGGTTGTGTAAATTCGATGTCCGCACAGAACAAACATTTGTGTGCATGAACATGTCTGTTTGTATTGGTCTCGGTGTTGTCTATGTATTAGAAGTATGTATTTACAAAAGAAAAGTATTATATGTATATATTTTAAATCCCACTGTTGATTAGATCCTGATAACACTGGTGCTTGAGCTACATATATCGGATTCAGATCAATATATTGTGAAATATTTTTTATTAATATTAAATTTAACCCACTTTGATTAGAGCTCAAAGCATGCATTAGAAATTGTAGCGCCTAAAATTGGTGATCATGCTGTCAGTGAAGAAATATGGCCCTAATATTGAACCCTAAAGTATCCTAATAAAGATTTCAAGGCGAGGTGAGATAAATCCGCATTTGATATATTGTTTTTAATATTGGCTATAAAGAGCATTAGCAAAACTTAAATATTATATTTGGGATATGAATAATTGTATATTTTAATTTACTTGAGTCAGTCAAAAGCTTTGAACAAATCGTTAAAAAATTACAGAACCAAATACTATAAGTTTGTTATAGATGATTTTAACACTTTTCATAAAATACTAATACAAACCTTAAGTTGATAACCATCAGTGTTGGTGTATTTAAACTATTGTTTTCTTTAAAATTGTTCGTTGTCAAAAGCGCATGCGTCATTATGGCATTTAATCTACAAAGACTTGTCTAGCCAAGCGTTAAGCGTTTATAGGGCATACAGATTTAACAAGACCACGGAATATTTCCTCTTAAGTTCCGTAGTTCCTGGAAGTTGGTTTATTTTTAAACGTGGTGCGAATCTTAGTATGAATCCTTGAATTTTTCAAATGTATGTGAGTATTTCTACCATTAGCTCGGCGAGGAGGGAAAACATCGTGAGAAACCTGCACGTTTTGGATAGTTTTTGAAACGTGTAACCATGACTCAGGTGGTCTGGTTACCCTGTTAAAGGGTTACGACAGTCAGCGGTATTCGCTTCATTGTAATTACCATACTCCCCAAATCCTGAATCATGATGCAATCGTACCCCGGGCGCCGAAGTGACAGATTCGGATGCGTTAGTTAATTAAGCGCTAAGATGAGGAGAAGGTTTTTTTTTATGCTAGAGGTGACAAACGAGCAAGCGAGCCACCTAATGGAAAGTATTCAGCGCCGCCACTGAATATCCGCGAAATCAGAGAGATGTGTTGCCGGCCTTTTTAAAAAAGAGAACGCTCTTTTCTTGAAGGTCTCTAAGTCGTTGCCGTCAGGAAATGCTCCCGCAGCCAAACCGTTTCTCCGAACTGAGGTACGTGGTAGAAAGTTCAACGAGAAACACAGAGTATTAGACCACTATCCATCGAGATGATGTGGATGAAATGGAATTTTCAAACAAAATATGGCATAAGAAGGGACGATGATTTGAGCAATATCCTGCCTTAAATGTTGGTAGGTTTCAGTTTGACACTGCTAAATCTACTAAGGAATAAATGAAAGTGTCAAATGACACGTTATTTTCTTCCGTGTCACAAAGGCTTTAATTTGAAGAAAAATTTGGCAATTGTTGCAAAGCAAATGAAAAAGAAAAAAAAAGAGATTTAATACACAATGCATGTAATACACAGGGCGTCCCAGGAATATGGGACATGAAGCAAGAGACCTCAAAGTTAGCATTTTTCACTTAAATATATATGCAGTACATAGCTAGTAGGTTAACTACAACAGTATGCTATCTGGCATGTAACTTCACAAGGTGGACCGACGATCTGGTGAAGGTCGCTGGAATTCCTTGAATGCGGGCGGCACAGGACAGATCTGTGTGGAGATCATTGGGGGAGGCCTATGTCCAGCAGTAGACTTTAATTGGCTGAAATGATGATGATGATGATGATGTAAGTTCTGTGCATGTGTCTTCTATGTAACGCTTATCTGAAACCAAAAGACTACAAGCACTTCAATCCAAAAGTCATCTTGTCGCTAATAAAACTATTTTTTGTGCTTAATAGTGCAAAGGATAGGGTACAAAAGATCCCATAATTTCGGCGGGCTCCATGTAAATGGCCCCTTACAGATAAGATGCCATTTAGAATCATGGCGTGTTGACTTAGGGTAAAAGTTGTACTTTATGAAAACTAGCACTACAGGGTCTTTAAAGAGTTAATGATACAACAAAACCCCTGCTTTTCGTATCTGCTAGTTTAAGATCAAGTATTGTTCCGGTAGATGTCACTATGCATTTTTACATCGCGAAAGCGTGTTTTAGACACCTGCCACGTCAAAGGAGTCACAAGTGCGCTGTCGGCCTTTTTAAAAGGGAGTACGCTCTTTCCTTGAAGGTTTGCAGGTAGTCACAGTGCTGCGTGAGTGAGGGTACCAGAGGCCCAATCCGGGGGAAAACAGTTGTGTTAATGCCGGCGTTTCACGACCGCCCTAGGCGTCCGATTGGATGGTTAATTTAATCAGATGGCTGCGACATAACTTTTTACACGCGATAGCTAGTTAGGTAGTCGGTTTTAACTTTCCGTGTCGGACAGATTGTGCGCACATTATAAAAGGGTCCAGAGTATTCATTGCAAGATTCCGCCTACAAATACCTTCAGTTAAGAGCATCATATTTTACTTGGAAGATAATGGATAGGGACGTCACGGGTGATATATGTATAACTTTATGACTAATTTGTTGGGAGCTTGAATCATAGACTGCAATTTGCCAAAGAGATTCCCTTTTTTGAGCGTATATATTATAAACTATTTCTTTAACATGTCGTTTTTACTTACTTTAGAAAGAAAGAAAGAAAGATAGAAATGTTTTATTATTATAGACATCACAACACAGAACATATAGCAATTGTAAACAGAACACAATTTGGCACAAACAGAAAACAAAACATAAAACAATTAAAAATAAAATAAAAGGAAAAAAAATACAAAACTATATTCAATCATGTCCAGACAGTGCCAAATGAATATTATGATGTGTTATGACGTCTAGTATTATGGCCCTCACTCAGCTTATATCACCGCCCAGACAAAGGCCATGACGCTGGTTTTTAGTGAGACCAGCTGAATGAGTGCCACGGACCCTTGTCTAGTGTATTTTGTGTACCTAACGTGTATGTGTAATGTCTTTACTTCCTTCGGCGCTACAACCCTTTGTGGATCCTTGCCTCGTCTACTATGGACTGCCAAGCGCGCCCTGGCTGTCCGTCTTCAGTTCGTAAACTTTTTCATTCCTTAAGATCATCTTCGATGCAATCGCACCATCCCTTCATAAGTCTTCCCCTTGGTCTCTTCTGTGGCTTCCAGTCGGTCATTATTTTTGGAACTCTGCTTTTGTCCATTCTCTCAACATGTCCTGCTCATCTGAGACGTTGCGACTTGATGAATTTGACGATCGTTTCATGATTCATAAGTGCTCACGATTCATCCGAATAAGGTATTCACCGTTTTCATCTCTGAGAGGCCCAAACATTGTTGTTTTTTTTGCCCATTACAAATACCTACATATGCTGTTTTTCTCCTCCATACAAAGATTGTTTAGGAAAAATTCGCAACAAGTATGCGACCGCATCAATGTACAGTCACGTGGACTAATAAGTATACACTATCATTTAAATTTGAACCTTAATGTTCGGACTTTAGAGCCGAGGTATTTACATCTCATTTCACGCGACTGCACCTGTCTTTTATGTAAACCCATACTTGAATTTTTTTTTTACGTGATGGGTGGCAGACGAGCAGACGGAATGCCTGATTGTAAGCGATTGCCGCCGCCCATAGATACCCACGACACTATTGGAGTCACAAGTGCGCTGGCAACCTTTAAACCGCCCTTTCGGACTACGGTACCCTCACTCACGCAGCGAAACACAGCACTGTGCTGCTTCACGTCGGTTTTCTGTGAAGTGTGATATATTAAGGTCGAGCCGGATCGTGTTCAACAAATAAAATATGTAGACTTCAGTGCAATCTGTACTATTTACAAAGAGGTAAATCCCAAAATTTACAAATAGGTTATCCGAAAACACGAAACGTCTGCGCGATATAATCGAGACCTAGCGCCATCTATTAGTATAAAGTGGAACTATTGTCTTGAAAATATTGATTCCAGGGTTTTTTTTAACAATATATTTACAACATCCCTAATACAAAGATCATATTAATATAATAATTATAATCATTTATTGCCTACCACATTGGAGTACAGACAAATTCTTATACAATATTATAGTACTTACATAAGAGTTTCATTAAATACAATTTAGCATCCTGTAAGGGCATAAATTGCCCTCAGCTATCGAGCTGAGAACTTTATAATTTATAATTACTATTTCTATTTATATAATACATATATATTTTTTTAATCAAATCATTATCTAACTGTCCATCTGAGCTACAATCGACACCCACTTAAATACTCCTAGCTTAGGATCAAACGGTCAATACGCACAGTTTGACGTCATCACATTCCTATTATCGCAATCTTCATTTCTAAAAGCAAAATAAAAAGGCCAGAGGGATTAGATCAATCCTCCTCCCATGTGTACGAGTAGAGGAATGCAATAATGTGTTGTAAAGGCGCCCGGAATTTTGAGCACTAATCCTCCAAACGTGCCCGTAACGATTCGACTAGTGATGTGTCGAAGTTTATTTTGTTATCCGAGCATATTGATAGCGATGTATCTGTTAAAAGTCCTTCGGGAGCGGGTGTACGACCAGGGCGTGATGCAGAGCATAGATAAGAAAAAAACCTTTATTTTTTCAACACACACGACACATAACATTACAAATAAAATAAAAACCAAAAACTTGGGAAATGTAAACAAAAGTAAAACAAAAAATAAAACACAGTAAAAAAATGAAGTACTTACAAGTTTAAATAATAATTGTCACACTGGTATCCCATCGGAATACGAGGGTAAGGGAGTAGAAAGTGCATTGTTTGCGAACACATTTGAGCATTATAGCAGGAAAGTTAAGAACTTGGGTGTATTTATAGTGGGAGAGGTCAGTAGAAAAAAGTTTGCTTCAGCGGGCGCGATAAATAGACTGCGAAATTTCTTGCCGATACCTACCAAAATTGCTCTTGTACAGGCTTTATTTTTACCTATTCTCGATTACACAGATTGCTGTTACCTTGACCTCAGTGAAAAACTTTTCGATAAGCTTGAGCGCCTTCAAAATTTCTGCATCCGCATCATATTTTGGCCTACGCAAATATGACCATGTCTCTGAGTTCCGTGCACAGCTTAACTGGCTCCCTATTCGTCGGCGTCGCGACCTTTATGTCCTCTCTCTGTTATATATCGTCTTATTTAATCCTCTGGCTCCAGCTTATCTCAAAGAGCGATTCCAATTCTTGCAACCCGCCGACGGTCGAGAAATGCGGTCATGCCGCAAACTCCATCTTAGCTTCCGTCCTCATTCCTCAGAATCCTATTTACAATCCTTTACTGTTCAATCCATTCGTCTCTGGAACTCCTTGCCCCTTCCAATCAAGAAATCACAATCCCTTCCTATATATATAAATAGGTACACTTTTTTTCTTGTCTCTTCTTCCTTTTTTATGTGGTCAGCTCTCTGGTCATTTATACCTATCTATAAGAAGAAGAAAAATTTTTATTAAGTTTTTGTTATAAATTATCTATGTATGTACACCACTATTTTTTAATTAGTACAAAGATTTTAAGGGTAGTTCATATACATGCATGTATATGATCATTTTTCTCTAAGACACGTATGGTGAAATATGAAAAGAAAAATCGCCCTCCCCATACAAAGGTGATGATTGGCGCAATTTGTATGGGGAGGTGGATTTTTTTTCATATTTCACCATATGTTTCGTAGAGAAAAATGATCATACTCATGTATATGAACTCCTCTTTAAATCTTTGTACTAATTAAAAAATAGTGGTGTATTATTGGGTATGTATGTATTGTTTATTATTATTTATGTTATGTAATATTATTAATATATAAAATATGTATATTTCTGCCATTCTCAATTTCATTTGTTAATCTACTTTGCACTGCCTTCCCTTATTACGAATACGATATTTCTTTCCTCTACCCAAAGGTTGTCTGGAAGAAATCGTTACAAGCGATAAGACCTCCTTATTGTACTGTCTGTTGCTGTTGTTGTATCAGGCGTGTATTTTATTTTTGTGCAATAAAAAATATCTATCTATCTATTATAATATTATACCCTGCGTACGTGGTTGATCGTTGAGATTGGTTGTTGTAGCCGTTATCGGTTGACGGATATTATAAATCGGATCAGATAATGAGAAAAAGCTCATACACATCACTACTATGACGTGCCGGCCAGCGGCAGGCGGTGGAGACGTGACCGAGCAGGCAATAGCATTGCCGATAGCATTGCCTACATCGCCAAATATTTGCCCAGAGGTTAGAACTTAATCTCAAGAGTAAATATTGTATTGCGTGTATTTTCCTTCAATAGCTGTTCTTGGTTTGGTAATGGTTGTTTGGCTCTTATGGGAAAGTTTGTGAAATAAACATAACCTTGCTTCGTGATTCTAATATATTGTAATAACATCCAAACTTAAGGCCCTAAGGGTTAAATTATCCTATGGGCAATATGTTAGTTTTGACCGATGAATATTAAATATATTTACTAGTGGTCGTCTGTAGATTTGCCCGCGTGGAATTTGGTTTTCCACAAAGTAAACTGAAATGATGCAAATATTTATTTCTATCTATCTATCAAATATTTATTTTCATCATTTTTGCCCGGTTAGCAAAAGATCGTATATAATAATAATAATAATAAATTGTTTATTCAGTAAATAATCGTAGGTTCGAGTCCCACGCGAAGACTGTCTAATAATGTTTAAGTGCATTATTTACTTACAAATATATACATTTTAATACATTTCTTTTGTAAATACATACTTATAATACGTAGAAAACACCACAACAAATTCCAACTGAGAGAGAAGATAGTTATGCTAATGTACGGTAGAGGGATCTCTTCAGTTTTCATACAAATTGCTTTCGATACGCATACGCTACGTTCTACGAAAAGTTCGTGCTAACCCTCCTGGTCCCGATCTTTAGCTTTATGCTAGTCGCCTATTCGCAGCTCGCTAAAGGCCAATTAGTATAGCTCCATTGATCCATTTCCTAGTAGTACCAATCTCCGATCTACGCCTCTAATGGCAGCTAGGGAACGCTTTGTTGTGGCAATTTCCTGACAATTTAAACTTGTGCATTAGCAAAGTAGGCGCAAAGATTGTATTAACGACGTAGTTGAAGTACCTTCATATTTTAGGTTTATTCGTAATCTAGTTTCGCGATCATCTTGAAGACATAGCTAAAATAGCTTCAAAGAAACTTTGTGTAAAGTAATCGCCAGCTCATCGGTTACATCTTTGGGTTGAAGGACCTCAGTATGCCAACTTCGTCCTTTTGATTGATCACGAGGAGTGCTCTGAGGAACTGTTTAATCTATAGGGAGAAGAATCCGCGCCACGAAAGATGTCCCACGGAAAAACACCGAATTAAAATATGAGATGTTTTGTGTCTATGAGCATAAAGCTTAAATTTGAATGTTGATGGTGACTTAAGCGCGCCATCTTTCGTGGTGCGGCCCCTAGATAAGACTGTGTAACTTTACTGAAACGACTCATTGATCCGACTCAGCCAATTGATACACGAATCTCTAATATTCGCTCCAAATGTATCAGTCGACTCAAATGGATCTCAAGTCGTGTTCGAGTGTGCCAAATGATCCGAATGAGCTGAATGATCCGAGTGAGCTGAATCATCTTTGCACTGATCCAGATGCAAATGTTCAAATCTTTTGGAAGATGCGTTTTTGATATGTCTACTCTAGATCAAACAGTTTCTGAATCAGTAATTAAATAAATAAAATAAAATAAAATAAATAAAATAAATAAATCAGAGCAGCTGAATCCTTACATTGAACCACACGGAAGCGATTGTAATTCCATCCTCGACATCTCGATAGATGGCGGTCTAGTACTGTGCGTTTCTCGCGAGAGTTGAGAAGAGCCTACTCCTTTTTAAAATGCCGGCAACGCATTGGCGATCTCTCTGATTTCGCAGATGTTGATTGACGGCGTTGATTACTTACCATTACGTGACGCGCTTGCTCCTTTGTCGCCTTTAGCATAAAAAAAATTTGGATTTTTGCTTATTTATCTCGTGTCCAGTGAACCAGAGATTTGTCTTCGAGAACTGATTAGTAAAAAGAAGCTTAATCTTTTTGAAACTTCTGTTAACTTCTGTTAACTTCTGTTAACATTACTTCTGTTTAAGCTGAGCCATTAGAAAAATTCAATTAAAATGGGATTTAAAATAATAAATCACTTCATAAACCAGCTTGAAGCAACGTCTGCTGTGTAACCGCAGACCCAATCCGGAGGAAAGGAGGGTTAAAGGTCCATCAGGTGGTCCGTCTACTTGTCTGCCACTTGCTACATAAAAAACATCAGTGTCTATAGTCTATGTATTTTTTATGACTATAGTCTGTCAACTGCATCACATCATCATCATTAGCGTCTCGTCATCTTTTTTTACAGTTTATGATGCGTTCATTATGTAACACGAAATAAACGTGTTCTGGATACAACTTAAATTTATCATCCACTGAACTATCCCCTGTACGTGGCCTCCACTCGAGGACCTTTCCGCCCCAACGGCCGTCTGTTCTCCTCGCTATGTGCCCTGCCCATTGCCACTTGAGGCATGCAATCCTTGATCACAGCCATGCCAGGCCCTCCAAAAGGTGGACCGACGATCTGGTGAAAGTCGCGGGAATCCATTGGATGCGGGCGGCATAGGACCGATCTGTGTGGACAACATTGGGGGTGGCATATGTTCAGCAGTGGACGTCTATTGGCTGAAATGATGAACTATCCCCTGATCTTCTCAACAAGGAATAAGAAAAAAATTCTCCACATAATGATTACCTGTAATTTTAGCTTTAACATACTGTATTTTTATCTTGACTGCCTCGGTGGCGCAGTGGTTAGTGGGTCGCACTTTGAAGCGACGGCTGCGCAAGAGGTCCCGGGTTTGATACCCGGGTCGGGCCAAAAAAAATTTGTACCTAAGTTTTCGGTAAGAATTTTTTAGTGGCAACCCGGAGTCTGGAAGTTGGCGGTCTTATACCCCGGTGTCTCGGGGAGCACGTTAAGCTGTTGGTCCTGCGCCCGATCCCTCTCCAGTCACGTCACAGTAGTGTCCCATGAGGGTAAGGGAACAGGGTGTGCACTTGTGTTTGCGCACACACTTGAGCACTATAACATATTCTGCGTACGTGACACATCGTTGCGATTGGCCGCCGTTAGAGGATCTTATTATGTTCATCTTATCGTGTAATTCCTGGTTGCGTCTAAAGCTCTTTCTACAATACAAAAGAGAACAGTCTCGGAAATTTTATAAAATGAAAAATGTCACGTATACTTTGTAACATAAAAGATTTAAAAGGACAAACAGTTTCCTGCTTTCAAAAGACCAGCAAAGTGCTAGTTGTTTCGCCCATGATGAGTTCCGTAGGTTAGGTTTAAAGTCCTATCTATACACTTCTCACATAAAGGTTTATTGATGCAATCAACTCTTAGATTAAATCAAAATTTTATCTAAGAATCAACTTTAAGTATCAGTTATTACTAGTATTAAAGGCCTCCATCACAGAAATCAAGTTATCGCTAATATGATGGGATTAGGCCTAATCACCACGCTTGCCTAATGCAGATTGGTGATCACAAACCCGAGCAAAATTCTAAAAATTCAGAACATACTTTTCGCTCGACCCGGGAATCGAACCCAGGACCCTGAGATCACGGCAAGCTACTCAAACCACTCGATCAACAGGGCAATTATCTTATTAATAATTATTTGCTCGTGGGAGAGCTATGCTTCGGCATGAATAGGTGGGCTCGAACGGAGTGATATCACGGCCACGGGGTTAAGAGCGCAGCGTGTGAAAGTGAGTTGGCAGCGCACTTGTCTCTCCACTGGTGATGCGAATGTCCTAGACGGTGGCAATCGCTTATCATCAGGTGATTCGTCAGCAATTCTGCCCCTATGACATAAAAAACATTTTTTGCGAAAAAAAACCGCCTTCAAAAACCACGAACCAAAAAGTGTAAAATGATATTTTTATCACTTTATACACTTCAAATAACATTTTATAACAGTTTGCTTGAGAAACGGTTTTACCGAAGTCGGCGCCCAATTCTATCTTGTAATTTAATACAACATTCAATTATTCAACAGAGATTAGGCGCCGTTTTCAGTAAAACTTTTTCTCGAGTGTACTGTTTATAAAATGTTATTTGAAGTGTATAAAGTGATAAAAATAATATTTTACAGTTTTTAGTTCGTGGTTTTTGAGGCGGCTTTTTTCGCAGAAAACGTTTTTTCAAGCTTTTTAGTGTCTCAGTTTTTGGCAGCAGAGAAAAATTAATACAATCAGTCGTAAATACTAGTGCAGTTTAAATAAAGATACAAAAATATTACCTACGCGTGCCTTTAAAATTTGAGGGTTCCCCTCAATCAAATCGAAATCAAATCAAATTTCGAGGATCCCATCATTAGATACTGATATCATACAGGGATAATGTTGTCCTACTTTTCGTTTATGATTTATGTGTAGGTTATGTTTCTAAATAAGTTTCCTTGTTTTGTATTGTGCCAAATAAAGTTTTCATTCATTCATATCCTTATCATGGTACCAATCCGGGACTATCTTCTTTCCAGGTATAAAAGAATTATCTAAATCAGTTCATAAATGGCAAAGTAATTTTAACATTAGCATCACAGTACATCTTTGACTGTATTATGTATGTTTATAAAAATTTAGAAAACTTCCCTCGAAAATCCGACAACCATAACCTAAATACTAGAAATAAACACAAGCTTGCTGTTACACATCTCAGACTTCATAAGATTGGTAATTCATTCGTAGGAATGAGTATTAAAATATTTAATAAGTTACCACAAAAGCTTGTTGATTTACCAATGCCTAAATTTAAAACACATGTTAAAAAATATTTAATGGCAAAAGCCTATTTATTATACAGTTAATGATTACTTAAATGACAAGAATTTGTGGAAATGATAAACTGTTCGCCTACACCCATGATACTGTACTTAAAAATAATTTTTGGTGATTAAAAAGAGTAACTGGCGAGTTCCTTGCCGGATCTTCTCGTCAGAATCAACTTTCCGATTCCGGTGGTAGAATCACATTATATGTATTCATTTCTTAGTATATTTTTTGTATCGACATATATGTTTAATTACATGTATAATATACATAGATATAATTTATATTTTTCATGTATGACGATTTGTAAGAGCTGTGTATAAGCCTATGCAAATAGTGTACTTTTGAATTTAGAATTTTTTGAAAATCGGCGGACAAAAATAAAAAAAAATGTATATTTTTTTCATACATGTCGAATTTAAAACCTCCAATTTTTTTTGAAGACGGTTAAAAAGAATTGATACCCATAAATCATCACTTCTAGCAAATATTCTGTCCAACGTTTGTTCTACCATTTTTTTGGCATCATACAAAATACCGACAAGTCACACGGCGTTAATTTATTTTTAAAAACATGATACCTTTTGTTTGTAGTGAAAAATATTTGGATAATGAAAATGGAAATTCAAATTAAGACTGGTTTATCTAAAACATATCTTATGCAGTGATGATAAAGGTTAAACTTGCAAAGACATCTAACCCGTTAATGAAGCATTTTATTAACATTAAAAAGGTCATAATTCTGCATATGTGACAAATAAGAAATCCTTAGAACATTTATGACCTTACAAAAAATATCTGCAAAGTTGGTCATGATTCACCTTGGTGGACTGGACATAGGTATGGGTTCCGTTTTTATCTTTGGCTGCAGAACTCTAGAAACGAGTAATTTTTGCATACTCGGGTTGGCACACAAACGCATCTGGTTCTTGTTAATCCACAAAGGACTGCAGTAAATGCAAACGTTATGCATTTTGAACGTTGATCCCTTTGAGCGATCCAGTTTTAAGGATCCGTAGGAAAGAAACTAAACAGGACTAAAAGGAGATACTTACATTAGTTTCTTCTATAGATCCAAGTTCGAATCCAAACATCCACCTCTGGATTTTTCAAATCTATGTGCGTATTTTCACCATCTATCGCAGTATCTCAAGACGAAAGTCTTCAATGCGTGTGTGTTGCCAGTGATGACATACGGACCCGTATCGTGGCCACTTACAATGTGCCAATTAAGGAGGCTCAAAGTCACCCAGAGAAAAATAGAGAGGGCTATGCTCGGGGTCTCCCTGCGTGATCGTATCAGAAATGATGAGATCCGCAGGAGAACTAAGGTTACAGACATAGCCCAAAGGATTGCATGTCTCAAGTGGCAATGGGCAGGGCACATAGCGAGGAGAACAGATGGCCGTTGGGGCGGAAAGGTCCTCGAGTGGAGGCCACGTACAGGAAGTCGCAGCCGTGGCAGGTCTCCCACAAGGTGGACCGACTATCTGGTGAAGATCGCGGGAATCCATTGGATGCGGGCGGCACAGTACCGATCTGTGTGGAGAACATTGGGGGAGGCCTATGTCCAGCAGTGGACGTCTATTGGCTGAAATGATGATGATGATGATGAATTTCACCATTAGCTCGGTGGTGAGGAAAAACATCGAAGGGAAACCTGCACATTTATAATAGTTTATTATCATACGTGTTAACATGTTTCAGCTGATCTGGTTGCCCTGTCAAAGGGTTGCGAAGGTCAGACAGTAGTGGATTGACCACACACAACCACACCATTTCTTCTCGTATTGCCTCTCCTCTTTGCATCTGTGTCGTGTTGTGTTATGCCTACTGTATTTATTTTTTCACGGAACTTTCTGCCACGTACCTGTTTTGTGGTTGGCTACGACTTAGAGACCTTCAAAAGTACAGCATACTACTTTTTTCCTTTTTTTGTGTAATAGGCGGCAGACGTTCATGTGTGGGTTCATGGGTGGCGTTGATTACTTTCCAACAGATGACTCCCTGGCTCGTTTGTTTTATTTTTTATGAGAAATGGAGGCAAAGGAACAGGCGAGGCACCTGATGAGCCACACCAGAGGGAGTGAAGATGCGTTGCCGGCCTTTTAGGAAGGAATAGGCTCGTTTCTTGAAGCTCGCAATGTCGTACCGGTTCGGAAATACCGCTGCGGGAAGTTGTTTCCACAATGAGAAGGTGCGTGGCAAAAAATGACGTGTAAAGGGCACGGTGATGGACCTGCACCCATTCAAATGGTACGGGTGGAATCCTAGTTTACGGCGTGTAGTACGGTGGTGAAATTCAGCAGCTGGTAATTAACTTAATCGACTCCTCGGAACACTCACCATGGTAAAGGCGGTAAAAGACACATAGAGCGGTGACTTCTCTGCGCAGGGTCAGAGAGTCTAAGCGATCAGTGAGATTCTCGTCGTCAACTATTCGAGTTGCACGACGTTGAACGCGGTCGAAAGGGAGGAGCTGATATTGTCCGCCACTAGCTTAGAAAAAATAAAAGAAAAGACGAGCAGACGGACCACCTGATGGTAAGTGATTGTCACCGCCCATGGACACCCGTAACACCAGTGGAGTCACAAGTGCGCTGTCAACTGTTAAACCTCCCTTTCCCCTGAATTGGGCCTCCGGTACCCTCGTAGCAAACCATAGCACAGGCGCTGCTTCGCGCTGATTTTCTGTGAGGCCGTGGTATCAGTCCGCTCGAGCCGGCCCATTCATGCGGAAGCATCCTACGGTCTACTTTCTAAAAGGCTGGCAACGCATTGGACGGCCCGTTTGGACCAGTGGTAGTGAACGCTGCCTCTGGTGCAAGGGTTGCGTGTTCGATCCCCGCTTAGTACAAACTTTTATGTGCATAAAAATGTCCGTTTGTATTGGTCTGGGTGTTTTCTATGTATTATAAGTATGTGTTTACAAAAGAAAAGTATGAAATGTATATATTTGTGATGGACACCATTTCAAAATTGCTGAGCTAAACATTAATACCAATTCTTTATTTACTTTTCCGATTCTCGAATATGTTTATTTTTTATATTGCTTATTTACTGAGAAAAAAAATTGAAACTAAAAAACCTAAGATGACGTCATAGGACGGCAGAATATAAAATATTTCTTTGCTTAGCACATTAAATTTTTAAATTTACGAATGCCAAACCCATGACATGCAACTTTTTTACAATAGCAATGATAAGCAAAGGAATATCGCTGTATTTAGCCGTCCGATGATGTTATTTGGCGCTTACGTCTATTTAGAATATAAAGAATTTCAATAATTATTTTATGAATAAAAATGGCAAAATTTTGAAAAAAGAAAAAATACGGATTTGTTCATTTTATGTCTATTTTCATATAAAAAATCAATATGGACATGTTAAAATATGAAATGTTGTCCATTCCGCTGTTGATTATGATATCCATAACAAAGGTGCTTGAGCTACCTATCTCGGAGTCAGATCAATGTATGTATGTGATGTTGTGAAATATTTATTTATTTATTAACGACCTTTTCTATCTCGCAAATGATAATGCGGCGGCGTTTATCTACATCAGGTGACCCACTTGCTCGTTAGCCGCCTCTAGCATAAATAAAAACGTTGCGGATTCATTCTTGCACACTTCCCGCCACATTATTTTTACGGGGCCCTTAGCGGCATAATGCGGCCTTTTACACAAATTGCTGTGCGCCGCTATTGTCGGCTTTTGTGATATTAACGGGGATAAGAGGATAATAATGTACATGTGTACGACTGATATTTATTTCGAGACCACTTTTGCTCATGCTTTCATCACAGTATTTTTCCTCATCCCTCCTTTAAGGAAAGATCCTTGTCCTTGCTTAGAATCTTGTTATATCTTGTTATGTGTCTCCTGTATTCTTTTCATTTTTAACTCCCGACGCAAAAACGACGGGGTGTTATAAGTTTGACGTGTTTGTGTGTGTGTGTGTGTCTGTCTATGGCATCGTAGCTCCCGAACAAATGAACCGATAGATAGATATTCTTTATTGCACAAAAATAAATACACTCATAATACAACAATAAACACGATTTATTGATTTTGTTTTTTTTTGTTTGAAAGATGAATAAACGGGGAGTGTTCTTAGCCATGTTGGATAAAAATCTATCCAAGATGGCCGCCGTCACAAAGATATGGATTGTATCTTTTAACACAACTCACACAATATGGGTATCATATAAAAGGGCTTGAGTAGCAGAATATATTTATTGTGACTAATTTCAAATACGAATTGGCTGCCATCGGGTATTTTTAAAATTTTCAATTGTATTTATTCTTGTTATTTTTTTTTTATTATTTATCATCAAATAACATTATAAATTATACATGTACAATAATAAGACAGCACATTAAACCACAGAGGTTTGTCTTGTGCTATTGTGAGCTATGCGTTATACAAACTTATATTCAATACTCAATCATTTATTGAAAACCATATTTTGGGAATTAAAAGTGCAATTCGAGTGACACTTATAATTAAGTGTACAATATTTTATACAACTCGTCCTAGCAATTGCTAAGACAGTATTCCCTTAGCTTAAGTTTAAAATTGGTAGGTGTCAATCTGCCCCGCAGATCTGGTGGCAACTTGTTTATCAGGCGAGGAACTATGAATGATGTCGTTCGCTCGCCGTACACATTGTTTGCGCGCTGCGTGATCAACCGGTTCGCAGCGACGGCGCGGGCGCATACAGGGTGGTCAAGTGCCTTTTTAAAGACTCATTAACGTATTGCTCCTTTAATAGCACAAATTTAACTTGGGTGTGTATAGGTAAAATCTTGCATCATGATAGGTGGCAGACGAGCAGAAGGATTACCAGTGGAGTCAGAATTGATTCTTAACACTTGTGGGAGGTGTCTGAAGTAGTTTCAAGAAATCAGTGAAACAAGTCACCAGGGACCCCCCATAGATGGGTCAAAGTTAATCCGGAAAGAAAGTTTCTAATATGAAAAAGACCCATTAAGGTTTTGAGCGGCATGGGGGACATCGACAAACAATAAATGTTTATTAGTGTCTGGTTTGATGGCAGTCAATGTGTTAAGAAATGGGAGCTTAGTGAATTGAGGGCACAGAAGTACGGTCATCATCAAAAGTAGCTTAACACTTTATTACCATGTCAAAGTAGCTGTTCTGTCTATTATATCAGTTTCCAAGGAGTTTGTGAAAAAATGTTACTTCGACATGGTACTAAAGCGTTAAGCTACTTTTGATGCCGACCTACATTATGTGTATTACATAATATGTACATATTATGTAATACTTTTATGTATTAACTAGATATTGCTGACCCTCGAAAAAGGTCCCGAATGCTCTGGAACATGATCCACCTTATTACAAATCGCGATTTAAAATTATTACAGTACTAAAGCTTGTCATTCCAACATACTAAAGCTTATTTCGTTCTGTTCCAACACGTTAAAATGGGCTGGCACAAGTTTTGTTCTTGTTCAGGTAGGGGGAAATGCGCCCTATTAAAACTCGTGCCAGAATTTTAGGATTTTTTTGCGGACCACCCAAACAATATTTCTGTGGCGGTAATACATACTGAACTCTACAAAACCAAAAACATTGGTTAGGTTAGGTTAGAACAGTGGCCAGTAAAAAAAATCTGGGACGAGTTTTAATAGGGCGAGTTTCCCCTAACTCGTTTTGTTCTGGGGCCATCCTTACTCGTAGTTCACGATTAATAATAAGTGGGCTTATTTTTAAGTGTCTGTAAAGACGATTTTCTAATTTCACGCTGTCGGATTTTTTTAAACGCGTATAGCTCATCTTGACATATTAGTTACTACTTCCGTAAAGTAACCAAAGAGCAGTTTTCCAGTAGGTATTTACTAACTTTGAAGTTACTCGCTAGATGGTGTAAGCAGTCTCTATATATTTCAGGTGTTGTATGATATATCCTGTGCTGCCTAATTTATGGGAAAATTTCCCAATGCTAGGTTTTACACTTTTACATAATATTTCATAGTAACCATATGGTTGGTTACATGGAAAATAACACTTTATACTATCACCACCTAGAGGAGTCACCTATGAGTCACCTTCATAGGAGACAATACGAAGATATGGAAAAAATATCTTCTCGGCGGCAATAGACAACAGACAAGGATGCTCTTAGGAGCGTTAACAGGGCATAATGCAACTAACAAAATGCTAATGAAGATGAACATAACATCGAACAGCGACTGCAGAGCATGCAAGGAGGAGACGGAAACCATAGAACATCTTTTATGTGAATGCGACTCATTAGCCAGAGGCAGAATGTGTCTTCTAGGTAACGCTTATCCTAAACCAGGAGACTACAGGCACTTCAATCCGAAAGACATCGTGACGCTGATGAAACGAATCTTTCGTGAGTAGGAGCACAAAAGATAGGGGAGGTACAAAAGATCCCTTAGGGTCGACGTGCCCCATGAAAATGACCCCCTAACAGATAAGATAAGAAAGATCGCCACCTAGACCTAAAATAAGTTGTATAAAAATGTGTACCATGGTGTATTGAGATATTTTTGATTACTCGTTTTAAACAGGGCAGTCATTAAATATTTCTATCGAATTATAATTTTTACAAGAATTTCATTGTTCAGGTTCATTATTCAAAATAAAAAATATTTTTGAATCAAATTCTTTCATTAATTCATGAGTAAATGAAAATAAAATATGGCAAAAATTTAAATGCCACGACCAATCGCTGTAATTTTTATACATATACGAGTAGCGCCATCTGTTATCAGTCTAATGTCATTGGAAAACTCATTTTTAGATCAATAGATCTAGTCGTTCTTCATTTATAAAGTAAGCGGCCGCCCGCGACTCCGTCCGCGTGGAAAAGTAACTTTTTACCCCCCTTTCAACCCCTTACAACCCCCTTTTCGCAATAAAAAGTAGCCTATGTCCTTTCTCAGGGTCTAGATTATCTGTATACCAAATTTCATTTAAATCCGTTGAGTAGTTTTGGCGTGAAAGAGTAGCAGACAGACAGACAGACAGACAGACAGACAGACAGAGTTACTTTCGCATTTATAATATTAGTATGGAGTATGGATACATGTTATAAATAGGTAACAAATTCAAATTCAACATTTCTATTCTTCATTTATTTTAAGCCCTTACAGGGGGTTTATCTAATCTACCGCTGATTTAGAATGTCGATTTCTACCGAGAAGGATCAGCAAGTCAACTAAAACGTACTACCATTAACGCATTTTATATGTATAAATAGATATTAATAATGTTTGTTTGTTTGTTTTAGATTGGTGACCATTCGACAATAAACACGACATAGGACGCCCATCGGTAAGTTAAACTTAAGACTTGGGTAAGGATTATAATACCCATAGAATTATAACAAGACTAGAAACCTAGTCTGCGCCCACAATTTGAAGCAACTCAAACGGAGCCGTACGGCTCCAAACGCCCGGACCGCTCCGTAGTCGTCAATGTCAATGCCTGTCGAACGCATCTCGCGAAAATTTATTAACTATGACGTTTTGTGCTGTAAAATTTTGTCACAATGATTCGGAGAAGCATAAGAAGTGTAATAACATCACTTTTCACATGAAAGCCTTCAATATTTCATAGTATATTGTGTTTTATACGCTAAAAATACAAAAGATTTATTTAAATGCTCAGTGTTACCCGATAATTAAAAAAATATTTTCCCCATTTCAACTTTATTGTAAGATATGATTGCACCAACTGATTTATTTAATCAGTTGCTGCTGATGTTTAGAGCGTAAAGCAGTTTCACTACCGTGTTTCGGTGCGTGAGTGCGGGTACCGGAACTTTTATATGTTAAAAAATAGAAAAGCAAGAATTTATTGATTTAATAATAATTTTAAGATTTAAGTAGGTATATGTGTTTTTGACAGTACAATACATAGATACACATTTTACACGAATTGAAACTCACCTGATAACCATTAAAATAAGTACGAAGATCTTTATTTATTTATTTCTTATTCATCATGATATGGTCAAGGCATCATAATATCAAAACATAACTTGCCAACTTATTTTATAATCACGATTAGGCAGCAGTTCTAGGTACTTTTAAAAACAGTACAGTTACTATAACAACTCTTTCCCATGTTTTAGGGAAATATGTTGTGACTGGTAACATTAATTAGGATTTTTATGTTGATACTACGTACGTAGTACCAACATAAAAAACCAAATTTGTGATTCAAATTTGAGATGACAGCAGTAAAGAAACTATCATTCTAGTCTTGTTGTTCATCTATGATAGTACCGAAATTCATAAGAATATCAACGGAATGCCGAATGTCCATTTTATGTTTTCGTTCGATAGAGGGAGCTCTTTCAATTTCCATATAAATCGCTTACGATTCGCAAACGGTACGAAAGTTTGAAAGTTAGCAGCTCTGCGTGCACCCAATTCTACAGACGTGCAGCCTAACCAGGCTGAGCCTTTTCATAATAAAAAGCCTTACACACTTAAAAACCACGCGAAGCCGTTATACTGGGCTGACGTGCTGGGTGACGTTCTTTCTCTACCGCACCCGTATAGAGATGCATTAAAGCTGCATCAGGGTGGGTTGGATCTCTTTCTCGTCACAGAATGAGAATTTTTCCGAAATTTGCACATTCCGCTTCATCATCATCATTTCAGCCAATAGACACCAACTACTGGACATAGGCCTCCCCCAATGTTCTCCACATGGATCGGTCCTGTGGCACTCGCATCCAAGGGATTCCTACTTGAGGCGACGGGTAGCCCTAACTTTTAATTGTTAGCTATTAAACCGAATCTATTTTAAACAATTTCGGGGTTTCAACCTCTCGGCAAACATTTATACTATTTATTAAATAACTATGCACAAATGTTGGGTCCGTTTTTGTACGCGAAAGCTAAAAATTAAAATCGATTGGCGTCGCTAGTGTGCCCTACCCGTCACCTTAAAGTGCGTGTTTTCTAGTTCCATGCCCAATTATTGATACAATATAGGATTTTTAAAGGTGCGATAAGGTAATCTCCTTCCTGATGTTAAGCCTTTTGTGTGAAAAACTCTGCATTTATATCAAAACCCTCGCCAACCCGTCTCCTCTTGAATTTATATATTACGAGCGAGTGGCCCGCCCTCACTTCGTTTCAGGCATTTGTTCCACTTTATACCAATAGATGGCGCCACGTGTCGATTGCATCGCTTAAGCGTTTTATATTTTCGGACTACCTATAAAATTACGGTTTATGTTGCCGCTGCCTGTAGGATTTACCTCTTTATTAATAATATATATTAAAAAAACTGCTTAAAAATCCATTGCGTAGTTTTTTCTTTACGATAGAGGCGACAAACGAGCAAGCGTAGGACCTTCTATTCAATTAAGGAATACTTCGATTTAAAATTAAGTGCATGCATATTTAACTCAATATTTTGATATGCAACATGTAATTTTAATGTTAATAATAAATAATATTTATTATTATATTATGCATGATTTCTACGCAATTAGTGGCAGAATATTCATATTTTCAACTTTACTACCCGACTACGGCGAAGCAAAAAGGAGAGTTATGATTTTGACCTGTATGTGCCTATGTATGTATGGATGTTCATCTGTTCTCTCATAACCTCAAAATTAGTTATCATATTTGAACAAATGAGGTGTCGTTAGAAGCGTCTTGATTGTCTTCTGCTTATAGGCGAAATGACGTCACGTTAAATCGTATGTATGTCGTAGCAAAACAGATTCATTACAATAATAGAATAAAATCAATGTGACATAGGACCACGGCAATACGGCATAATAATTTCAGCAGAGAAAATTTTCTTGTACTTTATAGAGCGTGTTTTTTTTTGGTAGTCGGGTTTTATTTAGTTTAAGAACACTAGGTACCATATTCCTTAAGAACACATGTTTGATTTTAACTAATCACCGCCGCCCATGAACATCTGCGAAATCAGAGAGATCGCTAATGCGTTGTCGTGTTTTAAATATTTTTTTTTTATTTTTTATTTATGCTTAGCAAGCATAAATAAAATATCAAAAAAAAAATAAAAAAAAATTCAAAAGAAAAAATCATAAATATTGGGAAGCAGCTCAGTAAAACTCAAAATGTCTTATAACTTTTATTTTTATTAAATTAAAACTCTCCACTTTTTATGCGTCTTACGCCGTGTTCGTCTAGGGAATCCGCCCCATGTTTTCTCTCACTCACTCCTCGTTCCATCACGCTCTGCCATAAATCATTCATCATATTCATTCTCATCATGCCGCAGTCACTCATCGTCTTTCATTTTATTTATTGCCAAAAATCACATGTACATATTACAGGTAACACATAAATATAAGTTTCAATGCGATTTTACTCTTATGAGATTGTAGCAAAATAACAATTAAAAACAAAAGATGAAGATAAAAACCATTTATTTGTTAAACACACACGACACACAACATTAAAAATAAAGAACAAAAAAAAAATACTTGTGATAATTAGACAAGTAAAAACAACACATAAAAACAAAGGAAAAATAAACAAAAAAAATAATCCCACAAGTTGAAATCATTTAGGCAGGCAATATACATATACCTACATTGTGTCCAGGAGCCCAATTCTCGTGCTTGTGATATATTGAGAACATGGCGGATATCACCCGAAAACCATACAAAAAAACTATGTTTTAGTGATATATGTCGTATGAAAATAAATGTCACGAGCACGAGAATTGGGCTCCAGGTGTGTCGCGGTGCATATGCCACCTGAAAATAACAAGATCCGTAAGTTTATCAATTTACTAAGTAGTTTATAAACTTTGGTAGGATTCTAAACGTGAGATAAATTATATTATTTTACGTCTACATTTTCGTACACTGGAAATTAAATATGTTAAAAAATCATTAAATATTTAAAATCAATTAAAAATATAAATCAAAGATATTAATTCGCCATTATTTATACAATTTTAGTAAATGTCAACATTTACTTAAATTACACTCATGTGTGGAATTACAATCGCAACCCCACATACATAGGGACAAACAGCGAAAGCGACTCTATTTTATACTATATACTTAGATATAATAGAAGTGGTAACTGTACAGTTGTTAAATTGAAACTTATAAGGATGGGAACCACAAGCAAAGTAACTTAACTTCAAAACCGATATAGACTTTCACCAAGTCTGGAAAAGTTAACCTAACCAAACGAACCGTGCTCATGCATAAATATTAAAAGTAAAACAAGATGAGCGGAAACTTGCCAAGAGAAGTTTCCACCGATGTGTGGATCGAGGGCTTATAAGGTATCCCTAGGGTGCGTCGGGAACGTAAAGTTTTACTCGAAGTCGAGTAAAAGCAAAAAGCGAAAACTTTGGTGTTTGGGGGCACGGCAGTACCCCCGCTAAATCGTGCAAAAAAAGCGGCACGGCCGTACCATCCTTTTCTCGAAGCAATTCAGGCTATTTTCGACCCCCCTATAATTTCGTTGTGGATAAAACAAGAAGCCTGACTTTTCAGTAACTTATCAGGAATTGTAAAAACACAGTATAATTAAAATTTCAGTCAATTTGAATCAGTAGTTTAAGAATGACAACTTGTTAAATTTTCTGAATTTTGTCACTCACTGACTGACTCACTGACTCACCGATCATCATAAGTCCAAAGCACTTCTAGCGGACATAGAAGCTTCAAATTTAGAATACAAATAGAGTTTAGCGGAAAACGTTGTTTTTTTTTGTAATTTCGGTCCAGTTTTCTAAATAGACTGACCGGATGGCGCAATTGGTAGTGACCCTGCCTCTTACGCCAAAGGTCGTGGGTTCGATCCCCACCCTGGACAAACATTGGGTGTGTCTGGGTGTAATATATGTATTTAAGTATATATTTGTGTTCCTCTGTTGTCTGATATCTGTAACACAAGTGCTTAAGCTACTTAGTACGGAATCAGGTCAACGTATGAGATGTTGTGAGAATTATTATTATACACCACTGCATGAATAACTTTGTAATCTCATATATATGTATAGGGTAACAAAGTTACGTTTGCTGTTGAAGGTGAAGGTACCGGAAAAAAAAGTAAGTGGACTACAAAAAGAAATGATACTTAAAATAAAACTTGTCAAAAAATCCAAGTCTCGCACTCAGTTGTTCTACCGTGAAAAGTTGTGAGAGCTATGTTACCAAGTCGGTTATTAACTTGGCAATCGTGCCGCAGCACCATCCTGATGACTCTCGCGGATACATACACCTCACCGCTATGGAAGTACCTGGTGCGGAGAGTGACCACTGAAACCAGTTCTTTGGTAACTCTTAGCTACCACTTTCTTTTTAATTTTTCCTTTATTTTTGTTGGGGCCAGTGCCCTTTTCTGTATAGATGGTGGGAGAAAAGGGATATCTGTCCTTTATGGATTGAAACTGCAGCGGACTGTAAAATTTGGTGTACTCGACCAGAATTAGAAAGTCGTACAATTCGCGCCCGACAGTGATTTCGTAAGATCGATGAGTAAGATGGATGTGTGACGTGCGCGGAAGCAAGCTGCGTAGATAGACCCGGCGGCGCCCACCGTGAGTCCTAGGCTGTCGTTCGGCTGTCGCTCGGCTGTCGTCGTTGTTGTTTGGCGATGGTCCACTGGTCGGAACAGGACGGAGCGCCGCGGCAACGACGTCCTCTTGACCAATTTTTAATCTTTATTTTTAATTTTTATTTTATTATTCTAGTGTCTATGTGTACCTACTCATATAATTATAAGTCTTTTCGTTACTAACAATCTATGGATCAAAACACTATATGGTATTAAATAAACAATTTTTATTTTATTTATTTACTAAGAATTTCTTACCGAAAACTTAGGTACAATTTTTTGTATAAAAACCCGAGACCTCTTGCGCAGCCGTCGCTTTAAAGCGCGAACCACTACTCATTGCCATAGAGGCAGTAATCTATAGTATACAAGTAATGACAAACTGCTGGAAAGTCACCTACGTTGGTGCAGTCATATCACTCGTGGGAGAGCTACGCTTTGGCATGAATGGGCCAGCTCGACCGGAGTGATACCGGCGTGAAGCAGCACTGTGCTGTGTTTCGCTGCGTGAGTGAGGGTACCGGAGGCCCAATCCGGGGGAAGAAGGGTTTAAAGGTGGGCAGCGCATTTATGACTCTACTGGTGTCGCGCGTGACCATGGGCGGCGGTAATCGCTTACCATCAGGTGATCCGTCTGTTCATCTGTCACCTATTGCATAAAAAAATCCACAACACAACACAGCACAGTGCTACTTTACGCCGGTTTTTTTAAAGTCTTGTATCACTCCGGTCGAGCCGGCCCATTCATGCCGAAGCGTGGCTCTCCCATGCATAGTTGTGGCAGTACGGCGAAAATATGAGACTTCAAAGGTTGGTAGCACTTGTGTTTTCACAAGTGTAAAAGAGTGTCCATGGCGGAAATCGCTTTCCATCTGGATTGTCGTCAGCTCGTTTAGCACCTATCACAAAAAAAGTGAATAAATTCCATTTTAAGGTAACTGTATAATAAAAGTCAAACAAAACATGAACCCAATCCAACAATGCATGTAAACCTTAACGCCCACTAACATTTATTTCACTTGTTCTTGTGACGTCACAAAAACGTAAAGAAGGCAAAAAAATGGCGACCCGCCCACGCCTACAAACACGCATGGCTGACCGGAGGCCGTACCGATCCAAATTAATTTGTTGCTTGCCTACTATTGACTGGCTTGTTGTTAGGCTGAAGGGTAGGGTATGACTATTTTCTATGCCTTGTAATGAAAAGACCTCTCAATTACTTACATATAGAATTATAGAGATCTCAGAGATGGGATCTTTCTATTCGGTCTTTACCTATGAAATTGGCGTTTTGTATGGCGATTTTCTTAGAAGTTGTATTTTCCATACTAACTTTTATTTAATTGGTAAAGTAACTATTAATGCTACTACTCCATAATTAACTTTTTTTGCATTATAAATCCGATCTCTATTTAAAATAAACCTTAATATAGTCTAAAATCAAAATAAAATTATAGTATCGTGACTTTTTTACTTATTAAAGGAGTTGTACATCTTATTGTGTCTAGAAAAATAAAATCTGCGAAAAAAACCGCCTTCAAAAACCACGAACTAAAAAGTGTAAAATAATATTTTCAACACTTTACACACTTCAAATAACATTTTATAACACAACAGGGATTAAGCGCCGACTTCGGTAAAAACTTTATTTTACACTTTTCAGTTCGTGGTTTTTGAAGGTGGTTTTTTTTCGGAAAAAAAATTTTTCTTAAAGCTTTTTAGTGTCTCATTTTTTGGCAAACTAGATCAACTGAATTATTATTACACGTTTCAGAAAATTATCGTTCTTATCCACTGAACTACCATCGCTCTCAATCTTTTTTTTTATGTGTTAAGTAGCAGACGAGCAGACGGATCGCCTGAAGGTAAGCGATTGCCGCCGCCCATAGACACCCGCGACACCAGTGGAGTCACAAGTGCGCTCCAACCTTTCAACCCATTTTCCTCCGGATTTGGCCCCCGGTACCCCCACTCATGCAGCGAAACACAGCACAATGCTGCTTCACGCCGGTTTTCTGTGAGGCCGAGGTATAACTCCGTTCGAACCGGTCCATTTATGCCGAAACGTGGCTCTCCCACGGTCAAATCTTTTGCCGTTCCCCTCCCTATCTCATACAAAAAAAATCACATGTAGATACCTCAAGACAAGTTTCCTGAAGAAAAGACCAAACGTTTAACACATCTGCTCTCAACAGATCTGGCATCTGGATACCCTCTTTGAGTTTGGCTCCAACTTAACAAAGACCAAGTTGGACGTTCCGACTTAGTTGGAACTCGATGTTGTTTCGTTGAAATGTTTTATTCGAAGTCTTGTCAACTGTCTAAACATTTGTTGATGAAGGCGAGCAATTTACGGCCTTCGGTAGGGATGTCGAGCAGGTACAATATGGTTTTCAAGAGTATTTCATTAATAAGTGAGTAGGGACCGTAAACATTTCAAGGCAAAAAAGCTGTTCCATACAAATCTCTTTTTTTAGCGAGAACGCTATCAATCAATCAAAAAATCTTTATTTCCATAGACATACAGCACTTCGCAATCATACAGCAAATCGTCATGTTCTTATGTATAATTTACATGTTAATACATATACATGTTGAAACATATAATATACTAAAATAAATAAGTATAATGAGATTCTACCGGCTCGAAAAGTTGTTTATGGTCGAGAAGATCCGGCAAGAAAAAAAAAAGGGGAGGAGGTTCTCAATTCGACATATGTGTTTTTTTTTAATGTTTGTTCGCCGATTACTTTGCCATTTATGAACCGATTTAAATAATTATTTTTTAGTTGGAAAGGATATCAGGATCTGGGAACCCTCAAATTTTAAAGACACACGTAATGTTATATCGTGATATTAGGATCTACCAAAAAAATGGGACTCTAAAACCTTGAAAAAAATTTTTCTGCGAAAAAAAACCGCCTTCAGAAACCACAAACTAAAAAGTGTAAAATAATATTTTTATCACTTTAAACACTTCAAATAAAAGCTTGAAAAAGATTTTTATGCGAAAAAAACCGCCTTCAAAAACCACGAACTAAAAAGTGTAAAATAATATTTTTATCACTTTATACACTTCCAAAAACAGTATAATATGCTACCAAAATTTTTACCATGCACCTGAATTAGGCCTCCGATACCCTCTTTCACTCGGTGAAACACATAGCAAATGCTGCTTGACGCCAGTTTTTTGTGTGGCCGTAATATCACTTTGGTCGATCTGGCCCACTCATGCCGAAGCGTCTTCCAACCTGGATATCACTGCCCAAGCACTGTTTTAAGAACTTTAAGCTTTTAAATGCTCGAAATATCGGAAACTCAAAAATAAGGTACATGGTAGAAATCTCGTAAATAACTATTTCAATTGGAAGTTGTTCATGTGTATCTCCTTTCTGCCGAATAAACATCTATGTAAATCGTTTTTTAGATTTTCGCGTTGCATTATCAATAGAATGTATCAAGACGGGAATTAACACGATGTTATATATTATATTATATATCGACATGGAATCCAGTAATTAACAAGTGCAAACCCCGTGCTTGGCCGTTACTAAGGCAAACAAACACCGATACTGTTAGTGTAGTGTGTCGGAGTAGCTTCACTGACAATTCATCTAGTGGCGAATTAATATCAAAAAATGTGAGGGTGTCCGAAGATTCACAGCCCGAGCCCCAGCAGACGACGCCGTGCTCCGCCAGTCCGCTCGTGACCACGGCAAATGTAACGTAGCCGAAACGTCGAGCCAAATATGTGCGTACACAAAGTTGTACCACATAATAAATATCGTGTTAATTCCCGTCTTGATACATTCAATTAAACATCTATGTATACTAATTATAAAGAAGTAAACTCTATAGACAACGACAAGGCTTAGTAAACCCAAAATGTGCAATATTTGCGCGATTCAATCGTTACTCAACGCCATCTATCAATACTTTTTTAAACTAATAAATGTATTAGTTCTAAATGCAGAAGCGCTGAGAATCGCTTAAAATAAATCCCGAAACGAAATGAAGGCGGGCTACTAGTTCTATATATTATGTAAAAATTGTACTGAAACATCTTACTGATATTTTCCTTCATCGTCGTCATCGTCAGCCCATTTAAGTTCCCCACTGCTGGGGCACGGGCCTCCCTCAATCACATGAGGGGTAATTGCCATACTCACCACGCTTGGCAGACGGGTTGGCGAGGGTTTTGATATAAATGCAGAGTTTTCCTTCTCTGGGTGCTGATGATCATACCAGCAGCTTTACCTTAGTCGCCTTTTACGACACCTCGGTAAGAGTGAGGGTGGCCTATTCTACTCTGCCGGGACCACACGGCTAATATTTTCCTTAAAGAACATATTTCAAAGTGGCTGAAAAGGCTGAAAATGTAGAAGTTTATTATTGAGAAACAAATATTGGCTTTGGAAGTAAAGAAATAATTCACTATATAAAAATACTAAGTAATAAGTCGTGTTTTTGTAGAAACCTAAAAAGAAAGTTTAATGTTATTTTGCTGTCGCAGAAAAATATTTTGTTATTAAGTCCTAAAATAAGTTGATATTGGAGTTCAGGAACTCAAATGTGATTATAATGAAAAAATCTGCAAAGTTAAACTAATTAAAACATTATGCACTAAGGAAATTTCTCGATGCGTCTACAAAATTGGTATGATGATGACAAAACGTTGTATGAAAGTTTGGCGATTAAAAAGAGTAACTGGCGAGTTCCTTGCCAGATCTTCTCGACCAGAAACAACTTTCCGAGCCGTTGGTAGAATCGCATTATGTTTATTTATTTCTTTAGTATATTTTATGTATCAACATATATATGTTTTAACATGTAAATTATACATAGGTACTTATAAATAGTTTTAAGTCATTCAAATGTATGACGATTTGTAAGTGCTGTGTTCAAGCCTATGCAAATAAATAATTATTTGAATTTGAATTTGTCAAGACATCACCTCCGTTGGCACTGCCAGACTGGCCCGAGAAATGTTTCTTCACGCTTCGTTTGAAGGAATCCATACTGTAGGAAGGAAGTAATACATGCGCGGGCAACGAGTTTCATTTCTTGATGGTGATTTATAAAATATAGTAAAAAATAAATAAACTTAATGCGATTCTACCATCCGCTCGCAAAGTTGGTACTAATTCAGAAGATCTCGCAAGAAACTCGCCAGTTACTTTATAATCGTCAAACTTTCATACAATGTTGTAACAACCTCATATGTTACTGGCAACATAAATATCATTATTATATTAAAGTTTGATGAGTAAATAATGAGAGGTTCAAACGAACGCAAACAAAATTCCAAGAATCATTTTCATTTTGAAATTTGCAACATTTTCTTTTCATCAAACATCAACACATCTTTGAGGTAAACATCTTATAATTTATTATTTAGGCATCAATAATCTTACAAAACTCTGCTTAAGCCGTCTACGACTTTTCTGCTACAATATTTGGCAAACAGAAACAAATAACACCGCCCACAATATAATGATTGGGGTACGAATCATAATACCGAAATAAAAAAATCTTAATCCATAACACCCCTAAACAGAATTCCGAATATCAAAATGTCGAATGCTTATTTGGCCGAAAGTTCAAATGCCCGAAAGAACACTCCACCAAAACCGAAACTCTTGTGACTCCACTGGTGTAGCAAGTGACTATGGGCGGCGGCAATCGCTTACCATTAGGCGATCTGTCTACTCGTCTGCTATCAATCACATTGATAAGATGGTCAGTGATCTTACTATAAACTGCGATTTAAAGTTCATTATCATCATGAGCAACCCACACTCGTCCACTGCTGGACATAGGTCTCCCATAATGCAGGCAACTGCTCCCGATTTTCGGGCACTCTCATCCAGCCCACACCAGCCAGCCTTCGAATATCATCATTCGGTCGCGGTCTTCACTCAAGGACTTTATGGCTCCAGCGGCAATCGCAAACCATCAGGTGATCCGTCTGCTCGTCTGCCACCTGTCACATAAGAAAAAGAGTTTTCTCATATTGTGGCCTCATGCATGGCGCCAACCTTAGATATTTTGTCTAAGGCGCCAATCATAGCAACTTATTTTCACTTATGCGAGCTTTAACTATGGGAGTCTAATTAAGTGCATTATACTCGATTAGAAGTCAGTTTTGGTACATTATAGTGTCCTAAATAGATACGTTGATATGACGGGTTGAATTGTATCCCCCTTATTACAAACGGCGAACTAAGGATAGTCCCGGAACAAAATTCGTGCCGGCCTCTTTTAACACTGCGTGTTAGAATGGGAAGTAAAGAGCCTTAGTGCGCCGCCCATGGACACCCGCAACACCAGTGGAGTCACAAGTGCGCTACTAACCTTTAAACTCCGGTACCCTCACTCACTCAGCGAAACACAGCACAATACTGCTTCACGCCGGTTTTCTGTGAGGCCGTGGTATCACTCCGGTCGAACCGGCCCAAACATGCCGAAGCGTGGCTCTCCCACGGTTATAATACATTATCTGCGCGTGACTTGTAGTCAATAACTGTGAGGTATCCGATGCCGGCGGGGGACGTAAATGTAGCGGGGGGTATGTAGTGTTCATACTGTATGTAGTACTTATTATTATACAGGGTCTCAATCACATGAGGGTAATTGCTATATCACCACGCTTGGCAGACGGGTTGGCGAGGGTTTTGATATAAGTGCAGAGTTTTCCTTCTCTGGGTGCTGATGATCATGCCAGCAGCTTTAGCTTAGTCGCCTTTTACGACACCTCAGTAAGAGTGAGGGTGGCCTATTCTACTCTGCCGGGACCACACGGCAACACGGCAAAGGGTACATCTGTGGACATTTATTTATTTATTTAAAACTTTATGGCACGAATTTTGATAAAATAAGGCGAACTTAATGCCAAGAAGCATTCTCTACCAGTCAACCTTTGGGTCATGCAGAAAGTACAGTAAAGGAAATTTTGTAGTCACTAGTAAGGAAAAAAAAAGAAACACTAATATTAATTAACTACATTACTACTTTTGTCGAATTTTGTTTAGAGCTAAATACAGGGTGTATTGGTGTACATTTACATCCCTTTAACCACGTGTCCTACTAACCATTATAAACAACATTTGTTCTAACTCTTTTGGAAATTCACATGAAAAAATTTCAACTTTTCATACAAAGTCGGTCACGTGACTCGGTCATTTTATATGGGAAGTCGAAAAAATTTTCGATGATTTTCGAAAAGTCGTTGAACAAATGATGTTCACAATGGTTGGTAGAACACGTGGTTAAAGGGATGTAAATATTCACCAATACACCCTGTATTTAGCTCTAAACAAAATTCGACAACGTTCGACTTTCGTTATAGGTACAGATCGGTTCACGAACGATGACCACAAATGGCCAGCGTCTACGCATGTAATCTCATGAAGTAAATACTTGAGTATAATGTATCAAGACGGGAATTAACACGATATTTATTATGTGATACAACATTGTGTACTCACATATTTGGCTCGGCGTTTCGGCTACGTTACAGCAGCCGTGGTCACGAGCGGACTGGTGGAGCACGGCGTCGTCTGCTGGGGCCGGGCTGTGAATCTTCGGACACCCTCACATTTTTAGGGTTCCGTACCTCAAAAGGAAAAAACGGAACCCTTATAGGATCACTTTGTTGTCCGTCTGTCCGTCCGTCCGTCTGTCAAGACCCTTTTTCTCAGGAACGCGTGGAGGTATGAAGCTGAAATTTATATCAATTACTCAGGTCTACTGTCCCTTGAAGCTGTGAAAAAATCAAACTACTAAGCCAACGCAATCAAAAGATATAGCCGTTTATGCCGCAAATTTTCGACACTTGCAAAGGAATCAAAACCTACAGGGTGCTTCCCGTGAACTCAGAATCTTGAAATTTGGTACGAAGCAACGTCTTATAGCATAGATAAAGGAAAAATTACGAAAACCATAAATTTTTAGTTACATCACATAATTTTTTTTTTTTAATAATTCTAATCTTACTACCCATTTCCTCATAAACGCGTAGAGGTATTAAATTGAAATTCATACCAAATACTTAAGTCTATAATACCTTTAAGCTGTAACAAAATCAAACTTCTATGTCAACGCATTCAAAAGAAACAGCAATTTAAGCTGCATATTTTGAAACTCGCAAGTACTTGCAAGGGAATCAAAACCTAAAGGGTACTTCCAGTCGACCTAGAATCTTGAAATTTGGCATGAAGCAACGTTTTATAGCACACATAAAGGAAAAATTCCGAAAACCTTAAATTTTTAGTCACATTACAAAATATATATTTTTTAATAAATATAAACTTATTACTTTTTTCCTCATGAACGCGTAGAGCTATCAAATTGAAATTCATATCAAATACTTAGATCTCATTGCCTTTAACCCGTGAAAAAAAAAATTCTAAATCAACGCAAAAACGCAAAACGCAAAAGTACAACCATTGATACCGCATATTTTGAAACTTAATAAAAGAACTTTCGAAAGTCTGCTGCAAGGCTAGTATAAGTGTTTCAGTTATATTATAGATAAATGATATGTGTTAATATAAAATAAAGGATTACTTAAACGATAAAGAGATCTTTGTCTTAAATTTATGCTCCTCCATCTTTCCCCATTGTAATGTTATGAATTTCATTTTGCAATAAAAATACCATAGTTATGACTCGATTGTCGTAATGAACGAACTTTGTAAACCTTGCAGGTTTGTACGGAACCCTCGGTGCGCGAGTCCGACTCGCACTTGGCCGGTTTTTTAATATTAATTCGCCTCTAGATGAAATGTCAGTGAAACTACTCCGACACACTACACTACACTAACAGTATCGGTGTTTGTTTGCGTTAGTAACGGCCTAGCACAGGGTTTGCACTTGTTAATTACTGGATTCCATGTCGACGACTTGGAAGACTTTCAATCGGGAGGATGGATTTAAAATATTAAATCCACCCTCCCGATTGAAAGTCTTAAACTTCTTGATCTCAATCGCTTCACGTACAATCCTGGTATGATAATGACGAACGGTGGAGAAAATTTTCGAGTCATGTATTTCCATCCAATGATAAATCCAATGGGTATCTGAAGATTCACAGCCCGGCCCCAGCAGACGACGCCGTGCTCCGCCAGTCCGCTCGTGACCACGGCTGCTGTAACGTAGCCGAAACGTAGAGCCAAATATGTGGGTACACAATGTTGTATCACATAATAAATATCGTGTTGATTCCCGTCTTGATACATTATAGTTACAATGCAACGCAAAAACTAAAAAAAAAGACTTGAGATTGATAATAAGCCATTTTTCCATGAGATTACATGTGTAGACGGTTTTCATTTGTGATCTTTCGTGAATCGACCAATAACCATTCTATACCCTTCTGGGAAAACATCTACATACTTTGGAACCGCTACAAGATGTTTTTGTTGAACGAACTTCTTGTTATAACACCGGAAGAAGATCGAAAGGGTATTTATGTATGTGCATACAATTATGCAAATTCGAAGTAAGCAAGAACCTAAGAAAAACAAGTAAGATTTGGGGATGTTATTTTACCGTGTCAGGGGCGCAGACGAATCACTTCAATAATGATATGAGGGAGTGTGGGTAACGGAGGCTCAATTGGGAGGAAGAGCAAAAAGTTGACAGTGCACCAAATGTCTATGGGTGGTAGCAATCGTTTAAGCCATCAGCTGATCCGTCTACCACCTGTTGGTCACCTGGTGGTAAGCAATTGCCGCTGCCCATGGGGACCCGCGACACCATCGAGACCATTTCTACCATCGAGAGAGCAGGCAAACTGGGGCATATCATCCCTTCTTGGTGAAAATTCCTCGATTGCGTACAAAGCGCTTGTATAAACCATTGTAAATAAGTAAGTAAAAATGGCGCCTTACTTTGCTGTTAAGAACGCGATAGTTCCATGCGGCTGCCAACAGATGGCGCTAGTTAAAACAACGTCGGCTAAACCATGAAAATCGCGATGACGAGATTTTTATTTGTTAATACTTATAGGCTCAAGAACTCAGTTAAGAAACGTTTTTATTCTTATCCTAAATTGGCTTTTATTCTATACTTTTAATAGCCCCAAATTGTGCTGAGGTCCGTGGTTTGTTCACGCTTTTCCTCCGCCTTCGTGATGCGCACAGCTAAGGTGTGAAACGCCCTGTCAGCGTCTGTTTTTCTCAGTGTATAAAACCCCAATATTTTCAAAGCTAGAGTGAATAGGCTACTTTTGGGTAAGTTTGCTCCATCGTAGTAGTAGTATCAGCCCATATACTGTCCCACTGCAGGGCAAAGGTCTCCGTCATAGAAATCAAGTCATCGCTACTATGATGGGATTAGGCTTAATCACCACGCTTGCCTAATGCGGATTGGCGATCACAAACCCGAGCTATGTTCGAAAAATTTGAGATATACTTCTTGCTCGACACGGGAATCGAACCCAAGACCATGAGATCACGGCCCGGTACTTAAACCACTAGAATATCATGGCTTCCATCGTAGGTTTCCTTACAACTCTAGAGTTCAGTGTGAGGCCAAGAGCAAATCCATCTTGAATAAAAAAACGCGTGGGTTACTCAACTATTTTTTTCCTCACCGAAGACCTTCATCCAGAGGTGTATGCTCAGCTAGAACCTACGACCTCCTTGAAGAGCGCACTATCCACTAAGCCACACATTATTAACGGCACCTGTTGATTCTTATTAGGTGCAGACATTATTGACCGTGGGAGAGCCACGCTTCGGCACGAATGGGCCGGCTAGACCGGAGTGACACCACGACCTCACAGAAAACCGGCGTAAAGCAGCACTGCACTGCGCTGTGTTTCGCTACATGAGTGAGGGAGGCCAAATCTGTGGGGTTGGTTGAACCCCTCTTGGGCTTAAAGATTGGCAGAGCACTTGTGACTCCACTGCTGACGCAGGTGTCCATGGGAAGCGGCAATCGCTTACCATCTGATGATCCGTCTGCTCGTCTGCCGCCTATGACATAAACAAAAAGATTGCCACAGTATCAATTTACTACAATTTGTCAAATTCCCTTATTCGTTTTTTTATGTGATAGATGTCAGACGAGCAGACGGATCACTTGCTTTTTTTAAGTAAAAAATGCACTAAAAAATTTTCGACCGTCTTTGGGTGAGAATGTCTCACATAAGAATAAATTGCAAAAAATTGCTATACCAATAAAATTCACTCGATATTTGATATCGGATATTGGATATTGAACTAAAGGTATTTGACATTAAGTAGAAAACCGATTGATAAATTTCTATGTATTTTTGTTTAGCTGATACCTAAGACGTGTGACGTAGGGCCCAATCCATCACACTGGTCAATATGGGGAAAACACGAAATTTTACCTAACATTGGGTTCCAGGAGGAAAACGTATTGCGTTAGCAATCTGGCCCATTTATAGTTTTCTAGTCTATTTCAGAAGTTCTTTATCAAATCTCCACAAATCAGTACCTTGTCATTAACAATGAAAAGTAAATAAATAAATAAATTAAAACATAGATTTGCAAAATTCAAAGGTCGAATTCGAATTAATAAGTTCCCTCAAAATATCATTGATTTACACGTACACAAGTTTAAGTTGCATGTAAAAAACTGCCTAATGCAGGAAGGCTACTATAAAATAGATGATTATTTGAATGATAAGGATTCCTGGATATGTTGATCTCTTCGCCTGTCCTCTAATGTATAATTCATTTCATAATTTTTCTTTGACGATTTAACTAAACGATATTAATTATAAGCATATTTCATACTGTCACTGTAATCATAATTTGTATAAGATTGAATATTGTAATTACCATATCATTTGAAAAGAGTAACTACTGAGTTTCTTGCTGATTTTTCTCGGTAGAAATTGACATTCCGAATTAGCGGTAGATTACAGAACATTTGACATTCATAAATATTCTGTATGGACTTAAATTTGAATAAAGACATTTTTGATTTTATTTTATTTTTTTTATTTTTGACTACGACCCCCCGCATGGAAGGCGAGTTCCCATCGCTCGTTTAATAATAATTCACTGCACACTGCTTTTTATCCCTCCCCCGACGCAAAAACTTTATATGTTTCACGTATCTGTGTGTGTGTGTGTCTGTCTATGGCATCGAGCTCCGGAACAAATGAATCGATTTAGATTTTTTTTTATGTTTGAAAATGAATAAGGGGGGAGTGTTCTAAGCTATGTTGTATATTATTCGATCCAATATGGCCGCCGTCACAAAGATATTATGGATTGTATGTTTTAACACAACTCCCACTTTATGGGTATCATAAAAAAGGGCTTGAGTAGCAGAATATATTTATGGTGACAAATTTCAAATCCAAGATGGCCGCCGTCGGGGGTTTTAAATTGTCAATTTAATTTTATACTTACAAGTGAAATAAAGAAAATTATTTAAATGGCTTATGCCCGATTTTACCAATCTTAACCCAATATTTATTTTTTGAATTGAAACTACGAGTATGTTTCTTGACGATTCTATTTGTTTCCATTTTTTTTAAATATTAAATGGGTTTACACTTGACCTCATATAACCTGTTGGAAAGTGACAATAAGGTCTAAGATGTAGCGTGCTTACCCAGATAAAGCCTATTCACTCTCGACTTAAAGACACCCAAATTGTAGCTCTCTGGGAATACAGAAGCCGGCAAGTTGTTCCATTCCTTAGCAGTTCGTACCAAGAAAGAAGAAGCGAAACGCTTAGTACGAGCTGGTGGAACTTGCACAGTATAAGGGTGGATTCCTGTCGTCTTCCGTAATGTAATAAATATATATATAAGTATATACTTTGATCAAAGAGAATATATAATGCCCTCGACTAACGCCATTGATATAAGAATATAATACGGTATTTGACTATTTTTTTTTCATTCGTGTAATCGAAAGACCTCTCAATGAAAAAAACATCGTTGAAAGAATTACTTGATTCTCATTTAAACTACCTGAGATATCACAACTTAAAATCACATTATTTTGGGCAAACCCAAAACGCTCCATACAAATGGCTACAGAGATGTGACGTCACACGACAGTATTTTGTATGCATTTCATTTGAATTTTGTATGGTAGCTATATCAAATGTTTCGTTTATGTCAATGGTTCCATTATAATAGTTGGTGTAAATTATATGGGTTATTCAATGGTATAATTATTTTAAAAAATTTCATACTTTTAAAATGGACTTGCCCATGCATCTTTGAATGACCATAAAACCGGCTAGACGTTATATTTTTAATTGAGAATTGTTGCTATTCGCACATATTTACCTATATTTTGATAAAATATTTATATTTTGTAAAATCTCGAGCTTAGTCAAATACCCTATTATGCATAAGTATAATAACCATTTGTTATCGAATAAATATTGGTCGAATTCGGCCTAAGTTGGTTAAAAAGAAGGGTGCACAAATTATTCATTCACTCTTGTTTGTCGATAAAGTTTCTATTATCTTCTAAATACATTTATGCTCAAAATCGTTGACTTAAAAAGAATCTTCCAACAGTCTTTATTTTAATTCAAACCGAAAACTGTTCACCCGTTAAACGTCGACAAAGTCGAAATTGATCGAATCTAGATTATGTACATAAAATTATGCAAATTATCGAATCTTACACGAGTACCATAAACGTATTTTCGGTATCAATAAACAGAGTTATTCAAATTGGTGTGTATTTTGTACCCCTGTACTTTTCATGCCAACAATGCTTAACGATGTTACTGCCCGATGGCACATTTACCCTGCCTCACGCTAACAAGACAAGCTGCTATCTAAGTAGCTATTAGAAATTTAGAAAGTTGGTTATTATTAGCGCAAATCGTAGTACATAATATATAGCGCGCTATTTTTACATAATAATAGTGAATAAATTGAATTGAATTTAATTCCATAACCTCTGTGACGACCCGTTTGGTACAGTGGTAATGAACGCTGCCTTTGGTCCAAGGGTTGCGGGTTCGATCCCCGCACAGTACAAACATTTGTGTGCACGAACATATCTGTTTGCATTGGTCTGGGTCTTATTAAAATTATGTATTGACAAAAGAAAATTAATATATGTATATAGCCGTGTGGTCCCCGGCAGAGTAGAATAGGCCACCCTCACTCTCACCGAGGTGTCGTAAAAGGCGACTAAGGTAAAGCTGCTGGCATGATCATCAGCACCCAGAGAAGGAAAACTCTGCATTTATATCAAAACCCTCGCCAACTCGTCTGCCAAGCGTGGTGAGTATGGCAATTACCCCTCATGTGATTGAGGGAGGCCCGTGCCCCAGCAGTGGGGACTCAAATGGGCTGATGATGATGATGATGATATGTATATATTTGTAAGCCCACTGTTGATTCTGATATCTGTAACGCAGGTGCTTGAGCTACCTATCTCGGAGTCAGATCAATGTATGTGATGTTGTGAAATATTTATTTATTTATTGCACGCTACATGAGCAGACGCATCCCACCTTATTATAAATCGCGATCTTATGTTATTACCGTGCTAAAGCTCGTGTCATCTCTTTCTAACACGCCTAGGAGTGGAACGCCCTGCCAGCCTCTCTTTTTACCAGTGAATACGGCCCGAATATTTTCAAAGCTAGAGTAAATAGGCTACTTTTGGGGAAGCTTGCTCCATCGTAGGTTTCCTCTCAACTCTACAGTTCATTGTGAAGCCAAGAACAAATACATCATCTACAAAAATGCTTCTAAATTTAAAAAATCTAATTCATGGTTAAGTCCACGACCTTTTTATCCAATAAACTATCATCACTCAAGTAAACGCATCCAATACAAACAATGATCCAACTTCCCACCAATTCCGTTTACCCGCACCATTGAAGACCGTCTTCGCCGATATAAACTCGAAATAGCTCAGTTAGTGTTCCGGCCGGTATTGACAAACTTTCTCGGGTAAAGTTTTTATCGTCCGCGATAACTCGACTCAACAGAACTACTGTATGAATGAAACTGTGTTATTCATCATAGACCAACTCTGGCAGAGGTTTCATAGCAAACATTTTTGCATTAGAAATAGCCTATACAAAAATATTACTTTTTAGTACCAGATATTATATCTTCTTCTTCATCTTAGCGTGCAATTCTCGGTTGCGTCCAAAGCTGTCACTTTGGAGCCCAGGGTACGCTTAGACTATGATTCAGGATTGGGGGGATCTGGTAATTACAATGAAACGACTGCCGTCTGACCTTCGCAACCCTTTAACAGGGGAACCAGACCAACTGAATCATGGTTACACGTTTCAGAAACTTTTTCCACTTGTGAGTCCACTGGTGTCGCGGATGTCTATTTGCGGCAGCAATTGATTATCAGGTGATCCGTCTGCTCATCTGCCACCTATCACATAAAAAAATTGACCCTATATACGAATTCAAATCACCTTTTCCCAGCATTCAATTGAGCGTTGATTTTTCAAATTTTTTGCCACAAATCTTGATTTTTCGTCTGTCTGAGCGCAAACAGACACTTGTTACGAAAATATATTCCACTGTTCAGACGTATTGATTGGTATGACTTCCTTTGTGAGTTAGTTAAGTCTCGCTTGTTTGATATAGGTAATAGGACGGGTTGCTAAGCGATCTAGTCTTCTTGAATATTTTATTTTACTATACAGGGTGTCATCGTCTGCCCATTTAAGTCCTCACTGCTGGGGCACGGGCCTCCCTCAATCACATGAGGGGTGATTGCCATACTCACCACGCTTGGCAGACGTGTTGGCGAGGGTTTAGATATAAATGCAGAGTTTTCCTTCTCTGGGTGCTGATGATCATGCCAGCAGCTTTACCTTAGTCGCCTTTTACGACACCTCGGTAAGAGTGAGGGTGGCCTATTCTACTCTGCCGGTGACCACACGGCATACAGGGTGTACACACCCTAATACCTGTGCTTTTTGCCTTTCACAAAATTATAATCTTTAATAAGTTATTCCCAGTTGCGTCCAAAGCTGTTGCTCTGGAGCCTGGGGTACGCTTGGACCATGATTCTTAATTGGAGGGGTCCGGTAATTTCAACGAAGCGACTGCCGTCTCACCTTCGCAACCCTTTCACAGGTGAACCAGGCCAACTGAATCATGGTTACACGTTTCAGAAACTATCCGAAACCTGCAGGTTTCCTCACGTTGTTTTCCCTCACCGCCGAGCTAATGGTAGAAATACGCTCATAGATTTGATAAATCCAATGGTGCATGGATGGATTCAAACCCGGTCCCCCGTTTGGAGGGACGTTTTGAACCATTGAGCTACCATCACCCTATTTTAACATATTTTTTTTCTTTTATGTGATAGGTGGCAGACGAGCAGACGGATCACCTGATGATAAGCAATTGGCGTCGCCCATGGACGGACACCCGCGACACCAGTGGAGTCACAAGTGCGCTGCCAACATTTAAACCCCCTTTCACTCGGATTGGGCCTCCGGCACTCTCACTCACGCAGCGAAACCCAGCATAGTGCTACTTCACGCCGGTTTTTAGTAACACTCCGGTCTAACCGGTCCATTCATAACAAAGCGTGGCTCCTACGCTACTACCCTACTACCCTGTTCAAAAGCAAATAAACTATTCTATTCTTATCTATTCTACGGTATTATATTACCGAACAATAATTTAGTGAAAGGTAACAATTATATCTCTGTATACGTCGTAGCTTTTAAGTTTTGTATGCTGTGCAATAAATAGTATCCATCTGTTATTTGTGCGATTTTGGAAAATCTTTTCAGACGAAAAGTTGTGCTAAACGACAAGTAAAATACGTGTTTAGAAGCATCTAACTTTTCACTGATACACCCTGTATAAGAATTGGTAAGCGAAGTTCTAGGGTTATTCATATTGCGTATGCTACAAAGCGTACAAAGAGATAATACAAAAAGCGTACGAGTAGATGTCACGAAATCTATCACACAATAAATATTGCTTCTAAAAGTGGCTCGTATATCATACACATTTCCAAATGGAATAGGCTCGTATACTATTTTTTCTTTTCCTTGGTAACCTAAGAACATTTAAAAATAGAAACATCGGTGAAAGAATGTTACCTTGAAAACTCTTCAAGTTAATATCACAATTCAAAACCACTTAAAATACCTACCAGAGCATAGTTTGTACGCATTGCGAGAAAACTTTCTTCGATAGTTATATTAAGGTGAAGGGTATGGTCCGTTCATGTACGTGAAAAATTGATTTACGCCAAAAGTGGCCGCTTTTGGCGTGAATCAATTTTTTGCGTAAGCGTAAATAACTCGCCATGTCCCCCGCGATTCCGCCCTCGCCGAGGACGTTCCTCGGTTCCCTTTAGAGTTAGAATGAGTCCCTTTTTGCGTAACCGGCACTTGCTGGGCCGATTCATTTCCCAAATTTATGTTCGATTGCCCTCTCCCAGTAACGCCCTGAGCCGAGGTCCTAGCCCCGCTAGGGGGCGCCCTCAGGCGGTCGCTTAAAGTTTTTGGGGTGCGAGCCTTCTGCTCCCCACAAGTCCGGTGACTCTGTTTAAAACCAAAGCGTTGACATAACCGAACCGACTGACCAAAAAAAGAACAAAAAGAAAATGGTTTCTTCAAAAGTTGCTATAAATTGCGTAAGTTATCGAATAGCAGGTATATTAGTAGATTGAAAACTTTTAAATAATAAAAATAAAATACATTTATCAAGCTAAAATTTTGTAATAAATCCTTTTTTGCCTTTATTCCTCCATTTTATGCCAATCTCGCGGAACCTCCGTTTTGGGGAACCGTAACCGTGATCCGTAGTTACCTTTTGGTTAAATTAACTATTGTTAACTGTCTAACCAATAGTCAAAGTGATGGCGTCAAAGTGACATAATTCCTTGTAATATAACTATTGGTTCAGCTAACTATTGCTCATAAAACACATTTTATCGATATTTGACCATTGGTTACTTTTTTAAACCATTAGTTTAGTTTAACTACGGATCAAAAAGTCGGCCCTTGGGGACCATCAAGAGAAGAGCGTATTCTTCTAATTTAAGGTCTGCAACACCTATGTGTTGCAGACCTTTTTAAAGAATCTCTGATTTCATCTCAGAATCAGAGAAGATCTCTCTGATTTCATGGATGTTAATCGGCGGCGTTGATTACTTTCCATCAGGGGACTCGCTTGCTCGTTTGTCGCCTCTAGAATAAAGATCTCTGAGAATCTCTCAGAATCTCCTGAGAAAGAAACGAGACTATTTCAGATAACACCTAATAAGTTTATCTTTATTAATTTCGGCAGTCTGAGATTACAAATTTTCGTTTAAGTATCTTCTAAGATTTACATTTTCAACAAGAGCTGTCTTCAAATTAATGAATTAAATGATAAAATAATTTGAAGGATTGTTGTCTTTGTACAAGAAAACAAAGAGAAAATGTTGAGAACTTGAATAACACTGAATCCTGTCTATTAAACGGAGATCTCCGAGAGTTGTGGAAATTATCACAAATATTACTTTTAAGTCTAAGGGTGTCTTTCCACTAGAGATGTGCTATGATCGTGCTATGGTAGAGATCGAGAAAAGTTCAAATATGGAACATGCAATTATAATTGTTCGTTCAGTTGTCGGTTAGGCTCAAACGTATATAGGTGCAAGACCCGCCAAAAGCGTATCTTTCAAAATATTGTAAACATTTATATGAGGTGATCCGGCAGAGAACCAAAGTCATCGACATTGCTCACCGGATTAGCAAGCTTAAGTGGCAGTGGGCTGGCCATATTAGCCGCAGAACCGACAACCGATGGGGTAAACGAGTTCTAGAGTGGAGACCGCGTCTTGGCAAACGTATTGTAGGGCGCCCTCTGGCTAGGTGGAGGGACAATCTGCGCAGGATGGCTGGCAAGAGCTGGATGCGAGAAGCCATAGATAGATCACAGTGGCGAACAATTGGAGAGGCCTACGTCCAGCAGTGGACTGCAATAGGCTGATTGATGATGATGAAACATTTGCATCTGGATCAGTGCAAAGATGCGGTGAAATGAATCATTTGGATCAGCTCGGATCATTGTGCTCATTCGGATCATGCGGCTCACTCGAATCATTCAGCCCATTCGGCTCTATAGAATCATTCGGATCAGTTCGGCTCATCCGTATCAGTGAGCGAAGAGTACGCGGTAGTGCGTACCGATTGACCACGAGATCTATTTGAGTCGAATAATAAATATTCGGAGCGAACATTAGTGATTCGGAACAGTGTATTATTCAGCGTTTCAGTAAAGAGTTACACACGTCTAGAGAGCACGCATCGTTCGATTTCAAGAGTACCGTCTACATGTCTACAAAATATCTTCGGAGCCAAGTAATTAAGTAGTGGGGCGCGTTATTTTACATTGCTATGGATGCGTCTGATATCAACCACTGCTATGTCATGTGGACCAAGGTTTATTGGTCCACATGACATAGCAGTGGTGAAAACAAGTTCAACTAATCAATGGCTATTGTTTGGAAAAATGCGAACCCTGAATGCGTGCTACAGATGCGCGCTATGAATAGTCGCGAGTCATGTAGCAATGACTGACTGACCGGATGGCGCAATTGGTAGTGACCCTGCCTCTTACGTTAAAGGTCGTGGGTTCGATCCCCACCCTGGACAAACATTCGTGCGATGAGCACTTGTGTATGTTCAGTGTCTGGGTGTAATATATGTATTTAAGTATATATTTGTGTTCCTCTGTTGTCTGATATCTGTAACACAAGTGCTTACGCTACTTAGTACGGAATCAGGTCAATGTATGAGATGTTGTGAGAATTATTATTATTAATGCCAGGATATGTGCATCTACACAGCGCATCTGCTCCACATAGCTCCAAAGCTTAATGCTTTTAGTCACACACATCACTTGTTATTTTTTGACGCCCTGTTGGTCTAGTGGTTTAAGTACCGGGCTGTGATCTCGGGGTCCTGGATTCGAGCGAAAAGTATGTTTCGAATTTTTCGAACGGAGCTCGAGTTTGTGATTACCTACCCGCATTTGGCAAGCGTGGTGATTAAGCCTAATCCCATTATAGTAGCGAAAGATGGAGGCTTTTGCCCCGGACTATTTATAGGCTGATACTTTATTTTACTTGTTTTTTAGCGAAGCTTCTTATAAATATATTATATTCTCTAGAGTTTCGCCGATTGAGACGCAAGGGTCGCGGGTTCAATTCCCTCACCAACACAAATGTTTGTTTGTGAAACGTTATCTTTGTTGAGTCTAGGTGTATGTGGTACCTTCGTTGTTCCTAGTTTCTATAGTACAAAAGAAAACCTTAGTTTAGGACCAGACCAATGTATGTGATGTTGTCTCAATTTCTATTTATTTTATTATTTACAATTCCATACTAAAAGCGTTTTACAAAGTGATTCCAACTGACAGCGCTGTCTATAGTAATTCCGAAAAATTCTTCACCACGTTTAATATTCAACCCTAATCCATAGTAATAGGTTTTAATACAACGATAACACATGAAATAGTTCAACAAAATAGAAGGAACGGTTGCATGGCAACGAAAATTGGAATATTTTAGTATAAATAATGAAATAATGAAATAATGCCTTTGATTACTTTCCATCAGATGATTCGCTTGTTCATTTGTTGCCTCTAGTATAAAAAAAGATGATTTTCTGTGCATATTTGACTTGAAATTCATAATCAGTACAATCGTAGCGGCGACACTCTCAGTGCGGTCACATTTAATCTTGAAAATACCTATATGTGATCGAAGCGTAGCTTTCACCTTTTCAGCATAGCATATCTAGGGGAATCGCACCCTTAGCGCGTCTCGAACGCAATACTCAACATATTTCTTCAATTAAGCCGAATTCTGTATCAAACTCGCTTAAACATTTCGACGAAGTTTCTCAGACTTTAAACTTGTTGTTTTGTCCTATACTTACTCAATAATCCTTGTAAAAGGACTACCGAGAATGATACAAATGTTTTACTGTCTTGGCATGAAAATCACCATTGACGATTGTCAAAGGGAAATCCATGGGAAAGCGACGCTTCGGCATGAATGGGCTTCGGCAACTGCAGGATCGCCTTAGTGCGAGCCTGTGGGGACATACAACCACTCGCCGTCGCTCGAGGATTCAGACTGGCGTACTGCGGGCATGTAAAGAATATTTATAGCGTGCGAGCAGGATAGCGATTCAATGACCAGTCTGTTGCATTCTCAGCCAACGCCGAGGGTAGACGTAAGCAGGCCAGCTAGAGCGAGACAAATCTGTCTCCATCTTATTCAATCGCAAACACTATCAAGGTAGTTCTGTATTATTGATAAATTCATGTATATATATAAGGAAATGTTGTATCTATTAAAATGTTATTACCTGACCACTATTTTAATGAACGCGAAGCTCTCGACAAGCCAAATTTTCGATCGGATCGTGTGGCATGGGTGCCACACGATCCGATGCTGCGTTGTCCATGCGTCGTAGTACGTTTAATATGAGGTAGGTTTAGTTTGTGAACAAAAATGGATCGCGTGCGTTGTCGTTCCGGCGTCGGAGCGCTGCACCGCTCCCCCCGCTTCGTCTCTCGTCTTCAAGTTCAAAATGCGTGCGCAGCGCATACGTTGCGGCGACGTGGGTCGCCATAACGGACAGTGTGGCATGTTTTTCAATTTGTATGTATAATAACGCACTGACGACTCTTCGTCACCGCAGCGCAGCGCGTCCGTGTGGCCTCTCTCTTACAGAATACTGACGTGAAGCAACACATGCGCAATGTTTCGCCTAATGAGTGAGGCTCCAAAGGCCCAGTCGTGGGGTTGCAGCTGATTTGTGATTCTTCTGGTGTTAAGCTACCATTAGAAGCCCAATTCTCGGGCTCGTGACATTTATCATCATACGACGTATATTAACAAAACATGGCGGATATCGTATGAAAACGTTTTTGCTTATTTTCGAGACCCGAATGGTGACAAATGTCTCATATTTTCGTGCGACACGTATCACATGGAGCCCAATTCTCGTGCTCGTGATATTTATTTTCATACGACATATATCACTAAAACACAGTTTTTTGTATGGTTTTCAGATGATATCCGCCATATTTTCAAATATCACGAGCCCGAGAATTGGGGTCCTGGTCTTGACCATACGATATGAAGTATCACAGTAATATTTTTCCAATTCAACATGATGTTTGACATTTGGCCAGGTTGTTTAAATTCACTGCACAAACTAGGAAGAACATTGATTCTCTGTGTGAACGATTGTTTAGCTGAGCATTATAAGTTTTCTTATATTCTTTTCTTTAAATGGAAGATATTTTCACCTTTGTTTATGTGTTTTACCGACCTTTAAATATTCGTCATTATATCTTAAAACAATCATAAATAAGAGGCCTTATTACTTGTCGGTAGACTAGCCAAAGCACTATTTACCAAACTATTCACAATAAAATATAGCGATTCATCAAGCCTTCTTATCTCAGTAATAGAATTAGAGTAAAAAAACATTATTTTATTTTTCGCATTTAACGCGTCTTTCAGTGCAGTGGCCGTCTCTTTTGTCACAGACTGAAAAGATAATCTGTGTAAACTGGCTTTCGATCGGTGTAGGTATGTCGAATAACCATTTCATAATATTAATTTCTTTTTGTTTATTTTGATCGTATTTAAAAGCAGCTATCATATTATGTAATTATGGTGTTATTAACTAAAAATTGACTGTTGATATAAAAGGCTAGAAAAATTTGAATAATTAAAAAAAAGATTTATCGATTGTAAATTTGTGTCAATCGACAAAACGGAACGCGGAAATGAAATAGACGACATTTTTTATGGAAATAACTTTTACTGTCGAATGGTCACGATAATAGAGTTTTTTGACTTTTGTGACATTTTCGTACGACATTCGAAAAGTGACAATTACAGAAAATGCGACATTTTATCGCACGTCCTGAGAATTCGGCTCCTGGTGACCCGTCTGCTCCTTCTGTCACTTGAAAAAAGCTTATTTGACGGAGATTTGGTTTAATAATTATACAAAATTACTCCTTGATAGCTAGCTCCTAAAGCCAGCTACAAAGATAAATAAAATTAGTTTTTAAAGTAAAAATATAATCTTACAATTATCTTTCCTTAATTAATTAGTACTACTTTGACATTGCAAAATTTTCATTAAATCCCTCTTGAGAAAACCCTCTTTGTCTTTATTGAGGAGAAAAAGAAAATCGTTGGCTTATTGTTTCAAAGACCTTTGATGACACAAATGTGATAGAGATACCCACAAAATGTCGATATAATAATACGTACAATTCTTAATTTAAAAAATATACATCATAGCGTGTTCAGGCGGGATTCGTACCCACATTTTCCAGATTCCGGGTAAATTTTTAATTCAATTCAAAAGTACTTTATTTGCATAGGCTTAGTATAAAACTTTTACAAATCGTCATACATGAAAAATATAAATTATAACTATGTATATATACATGTACTTAAACATATATGTCGATACAAAAAATATACTAAGAAATAATTAATTATAATGTGATAACTATTCAACTACTTACTACTACTATCGAATGCCCTTTGCATAGAGGTTGTCTGATAATAATTGCTTCCAGCGATAAGACCGCTGAAATTGTAAATTTAAGTTTCTGTACATAGATAGATAGATAGATACTCTTTATTGCACAACATACAAAACTTAAAAGCTAGGTATACAGAGATGAAAATGTACAATTTAGGCGGTCTTATCTCTGTAATGCCTAGTTTTTTATTTTGTGCAATAAAGTATATCTATGTTCCATTGTAACTCGTCGGCTTACTCGTGCTATCACACTCAGTGTCCACTACACCTCCATCAAGTGTCTTTTAACCAAATATTGCGTGGAAGAGATCGCTCATAGTGATACGCCTGTAATACCTAGTCTTAAGTTTTCATACTGTACTTTGAGTGCAATAAAAGTATATCCATTCATTCATTCAGTGGGAATCGATAGCGATAATAGCTTAGTGAATATTAAACCGCCTTCCATGTGGGGACGATCTGGTGAAGATCGCGGGAATCCATTGGATGCGGGAGGCACAGGACCGATCTGTGTGGAGAACATTGGGGGAGGCCTATGTCCAGCAGTGGACGTCTATTGGCTGAAATGATGATGATGATGATGATGTGGGAGATCGTGGGTTTAAAACGAGCATGCTTCTTCTTCTCCTTCTCTGATGGCTCAACGACCCATAGCGTATCTTGGCCTCCGACACAACAAGTCGCCATTCTTCTCTGTTCTCATTCTTTTTGGGCCGCGGAAGACCAATCGTCGATCTGCAGCCCAAGCAGGTCCCTTTCTACTTCGACCCTGCAGCGATACCTCGGACGTCCAACCAGGCACCGCCCAGTTGGTCGTCCCATGTATGTACCCCTGGATTTTTCAAATCTATGTGCTTATTGCTAATATTAGCTTGGGGGTGAGAAAAAACATCGTGAGGAAACCTGTACGTTTCGGATGGTTTCTGAAACGTGTAGCCATAATTCAGCTGCTCTGGTTTCCCTGTTAAAGAAAGAAAGAAAATATTTATTATAAAAATACATCACAACACAGAACGTATAGCAGTTGTAAACAGAACATAATTTGGCACAAACAGAAAAGAAAACAAAACTAAACATAAAACAATTATAAATACATATGAATTAAAAAAAAGGAATAAAAAAAAACAAAAATATATTCAATCATATCCAGACAGTGCCAAATGAATATTATGTAATATTATGTCTAGTATAAATGGCCCTCACTCAGCTTATGTCACAGCCTAAACAAAGGAAATGACGCTGATAAAGATGAAGGATCGCGAAGGTCAGACGGCAGTCGCTTCATTGTAATTACTAGACTCGCCCAATACTGTTTCATGATCTAGGCGTACGCCTTGGCTCCAAAGCGACAACTTTGGACGCAACCTGGAATTACAAGCTAAGATGCGGGATGAGGGGGCTGTAGCCGAAATGAGGCCTATTCTCGAGCACTCGAAATTAAAGTCGGGTTCGAGATTTGTATGGACAAATATATGAAAATTCTAATTTCGTCTGCCACCTATCACATAAAAAAGGAGTATCCATAAGAGACCGTGAAATATTTTATGCTACAACTAGCAAGCGGTTAACCTAGTATGTAAATCACTGCCGCCCTTGAACATCTGCGAGATCAGAGAGGTGGCTTAGATATTATATTTGACTGACCGGATAGCGCAATTGGTAGTGACCCTGCCTCTTACGCCAAAGGTCGTGGGTTCGATCCCCACCCTGGACAAACATTCGTGCGATGAACACTTGTGTTTGTTCAGTGTCTGGGTGTAATATATGTATTTAAGTATATATTTGTGTTCCTCTGTTGTCTGATATCTGTAACACAAGTGCTTAAGCTACTTAGTATGGAATCAGGTCAACGTATGAGATGTTGTGAGAATTATATATTATATTAATAGATAAATCAACTAAATTATTCGTTGCCGGCCTTTTAGAAAGGTGGTTCTTTGTCATAACTTTTAAGTAATACTTGTACTGCGGCTGTAAAACTATTTAAAAACTGAGATGAAAGACCAAGTACCGCAGAGTATTTCCCGACAGCTCCGACTTAGGGACCTTCAAGAGAAGAGCGTACTCTTTTTTAAAAAGGCCGACAGCACATAAGCGATCTCTCTGATTTCTCGGATGTTCATGGGCGGCGTTGATTACTTTCCATCACGTGAGATTTCGTACATTTGTCCAGACAAATTGCGAACTTCAATGTCAAGTGCTCTCTGGTTGGAGAATATTTATATTATCTCACTATCGACCTTTGTAATAATAAATGTATATTTTATCGATACTTGACCTCATCTCTATATCTACCAAAATTTTTCTAGAAGAGCGCTCGAGGTTGCAAGTATTGGAGTGCCGTTTAAATTAAAAATTGTTTACTAATTACAAATTAATATTTCGGTCGTTAGGGTTTCCGTCTGACCTGTCAAAGTACCAACTAATTAATACGACCTCAGTGCCTTGATACATGAAATTGGTAACTAATAGGCGTTCAGCACTTTGTGGTCTTACCACAAACACTTTGCTGGAATTTAGTAGATGTTTACATTGTGTAGCAATTAATATAAGTTTAAAGGGTTTAATTAAATAAAATTTAACCGTTAACCGCTAAAAGACGTCCCTTTGTAGTGCGAATCAGTTTTCAAGGATCTTGATCTCAAGCCGTCTATCGGGATCCTTGGTGTCGACATTTCGAAACTCCAATTCGGTCGTAACGTTTGCTTTAAATTAGGCCCTTAGTTTCGCGGTCATCTGAAAGACTTCTCAGTAGAAATCGACATTCCGAACCAGCGGTAGATGATAAATGTGTGCGGTCAAGATCAAAAGTAGCTTAACACTTTAGTACCATGTCAAAGTAACTGTTCTGCCTATTATAGTCAGTTTCTAAGGGGTACGTAACAATGTTACTTTGGCATGGTACTAAAGTCCTAAGCTACTTTTGATGCTGATAGTACCTATTTTGTCATTTATAAGTGTTCTGTATGGACCTAAATTGAATAAAGATTTTTTATTTTTTATCTTTATATTTTTACAGCATACATATTTCACAAAAATCTTTTCTTATCTATAGGTTAGAACATGCTAAGGTTGTAGGTAACGACTGGCGTTATCTTAAAAACTTTACAGAGATCTCTACACTAGGCTAGGCCTGTACTGTAGACAATATTTAATCACGGGTTACCAGAATAATTAATTAAGGACGCGACTTACGTCTAACAAGGATGAGTTTTAATTTTTGAAGGTACATAAACCAATATCGCTTGGAGTCTTTAAAATGTAGCGTTGGGCGCCCAGCAGGTCTACTTGCGCTTGATACAAGCCCCGGCACGTATCTTTAGCGGTGAATTTGAGGTTGCAGAAATCAATTTTGAGAAAATTTTATTTCGGCGTAGTAGTGGGGGAGTTTATGATTAAAGATACGTGCCGGGCTTGTATCTAGCTCAAAATTTCCTTGTTTCTGAAGGTACAGGCGTAGGTTTACGCGCATAACACGTTAATATAATACACTTTAGCTGGACAAGAAATACTCTGGGGAAATAATAGAGCTTTAATAGATTGAAAATTGCAGGCTGCTAGGTTTTTCTAATACTCCCTTGATATTATAAATTACATCCTCCATCGTACGCCATATCATCTATTAGGAACATTGCATAAAGTCCCTTGAGTGGTAACCCTTTCGCAAGGACGATTTTTTACAAATCGTATAAGTATCTATAATCTATAAGCGAAAGGTGCTGGCTGGCAAAACATCGCTAGAAATAGATTGGTGGCTTTTAGGGGAGGCAGTGAGATGACGTGGGCTGCAAAAAAAAGCGAAATCTGACTGACTGACAGATCTATCAACGCAGGACCCAAAACCTCGCTAGAGTAAATGTATTCTTGTCCCCGACAGAGGACACGGTAGGAAGCGCAGTATGGATTCCAAAGTTCCAGGTCTTGGCAAATTTTTTGATATTTTCAGGAGACTCTATTGCTATATTAGAAGCCTTATCGTATGTACTTTCGCATAAATTAAATAAATCGGTAATCCTTTCGGATTCCAAAAGCTGTTTGCAGGCTCTTTTGGGTAACTCATTTAGGAAAAAATGAGTCTCACCTGTAGTTCTTAGTTTTAAAAATGTGTTTTTCCAATGCCATCTCGATGACATAGATGTAGCTTTGATATGGATTCCAGGCCACAGTGGTATTCGTGGTAACGAACAGGTCGACGTTTGGGCCAGGGAGGCCATACAACTTGGCACTCGACAACAATATTATGCCCTTCAGGATGTCGTATCCTACCACGCGCATCAGAGTCATTAAGAGATGATTGGCGAAACCGGTACAATGAGCTGTACAAAATCAAGCATCGTCATTACGCAGGGTTTCAACCTCTGATTCCCGGAGACCATTGTTTTTCAAAAGGACACTTTTGTTTGTTTGTATACGTCTTATTATTTTGTTTAAGTGGTGTAAACCTCAATTAAAAATAAGATCAGAAAGAGTTAAAATGTCCTTTCACCGGTCAATTTAAAAATAACGTGTCTCTTTAATCACTCGATATTGGCAGAGTTATATAAGGGTTCGCCGAGGGCAGCCATAAAAAAAAATCTATGGCCTTAACAACAAGGGTAAGAAACTCGGCTGTGGGAGATCCACGCTTCGGCGTAAATGGGCCAGCTCGATCGGGGAGATACCACGGCCTCATAGAAAATCGGCGTGAGATCGTGGGAGAGCCACGCTTCGGCATGAATGGGCCGGCTCGACCGGAGTGATACCACGGCCACACAAAAAACCAGCGTCAAGCAGCACTGTGCTGCGTGAGTGAGGGTACCGGAGGCCCAATCCGGGGGAAAGCGGGGTTTAAAGGTCAGCAGCGCACTTCACGTGATTCCATTGGTGGCGCGGGTGTCCATGGGCGGCGGCAATCGCTTATCATTAGGTCGTCTGCTCGTCTGCCACCTAACATGAAAAAAGAATACAAAATGGGAGCATTTTCAAGTTCTTTGGGCAAAAGATTATAAATAAGTATTATATTTAAAATAATAAGATTGATGCACATTGCATCGCATTGTAGGAAGGAGGAAATAGGTAGGTAGGTATTTTTTTGTTGATGGTACAAAATCAAACTTATATTATTACACCACCTAATCCATCGATTCCTTGTCTTCAACCATTCCTAACAAAATTTTCACACCATTATATACAAAATATCTGTCCTAAATCGTGTAAAAGCTCTACCCCCTTCAAATTACGAGGGCTTATTTTCCGATTCAGTGACTAAAGTTAGCGACAGCCTGTCATATCTGTCCGTAATGTCTGTGCCTTTGGCATTTGAGATAGACATCTATGCTATTTAGTAAAAAAGTTAAGTACTTATTAGCCTATATACTGTCCCACAGCAGGGCAAAGGCCTCCATCATAAAAATCAAGTCAACGCTACTATGATGGGAATAGGCTTAATCACCACGCTTGCCAAATGCGAATTGGTGATCACAAAGTTTGAAACATACATTTTACTCTACCAGGGAATCATACGCAGGACCCCACAATACCAACAGGGCGTCTATAATATTTACAAAGAGGTAAATCCTACAGAGAGTAGCAACTTTTACACCTATAAGCAAGCACGAAGACCGGGCAGGTTCTTTGCCACTGAGTTACCATTGCTCTTAATTGTATGAGAGTAGGAGATCTTCCCTCGGCCAAGCTATAGCCATAATGCCGTTATTTACATTGGGTGGTTTTCTGTTCTGTTTAAATAAATATTTCACAACATTACATACATTGATCTGACTCCAAGATAGGTGCCTAGCTCAAGCACCTGAGTTACGGATGTCAGCACCAACAGCGGAATTACAAATGTATAGTCAATCATCAGTCAGTTCTATTCACTTTTGTCTGAAGTGGTCACGCTAACCCTTTTTCTCGTCAGCTGGTTCCCATTCTGGGAACGACGAGAGAGACGGGAGATGAAAGACGAGAGATTAACATTTAATTTTATGGAAAATATAAATTCTTTTGAAATCAAAAAAAAAATATCGGCAACAGACAGCACCAGTAAATCATGTAAAAGAATTCAGATAGAAAAAATGAAAATATTCATTCATAATTTAAACACAAGGGTAAATTATATTCCTTAGAATTTTCCGTGAAAATAAAAAAAAATAATGGCAACTGACAAAAACACGGGGTCGTAAATAAGAAATATGTTATTTGGCTTTATCTACAAACACAATGGAAGCAAAGGAAGTGCTCCTTGGAGTGTATTTTGTATTGAATGCTTTTATCAAAAGCATCAGCGACGCCCTCTAATCCCGTTTGACAATATATATTTAGGGTTCCATCGAAATAAGCCTCCATTTACCGCCCCGTCTCTCAGCAAGCGTCATGAACTATCGTTAATATTTTCACAGGATTCTGTGGGGGAAGCTCAAACATAAGGGCGGGTCTACGCTAGACGAACCGAGCACAAGACGAGACAAAATTCGTGCAGTGGCGGCCGAGTTACGAGCCTTAAATGAGCGTTTGGTTCGTCCTCGATTGTGCTCCGCTTATTGCTGTTTTTTTTATGAATAAGCGGAATGTGGATAGTTATGTTCATCGTGTAACGTTCACATTTGCAACGCAAGCAGTACGAGTTGGCTTGTGCTCAACTCATACTCGGCTCGTCTAGCGTAGACCCTGGCTCGAGCGAGCGAGCCGAGTGTTGAGGATTGACGGCTGGACCAGTCTCTTTCATATTGCTTATGTTTTTATTTTATTTTTTTACTGTTTTTGATTATATTATTATTTAATTGATTGTTCTTGTAAGTGCTTGTGTCTGTGAACTCCATAAAGGGAACAATATTAATTGGTTCGCCATTACATCAGATTACAGGTTACAAGTAGGTACAGGTTTTATTAGTATCCCCTTACCAGCAAGTCTTGATACACAGTCAAAACGCCCACTAGGGGAACCAGAACAACTGAATACTGGTTTCCGTTGATAATTCCCCTCACTGTCGAGCCAATGGTAGAAATACGCACATAGGATGGAAACCCATGCTCGGATTCGAACTACGTCGCCCCGTATGGAAGTATCCCATTATCCTATGCCCCGTGACTTCAACTAACTTCAAGTATCCATATTTTGCAGCCTTTTTATTTGATATTAAAAAAATATCCTCACAAAGGATAAAGAGCAAATTGTGTTTAAAAATATAGTCACATCATTTTTAATTTCGGACACAATATGACATTAATAAAAGTTTAAATTTTCAATCCGACTGAAATTCAAATCCACGTCACTTGATAACTGCATTTTAATTTTTATTTGCATGAACTAGCTTTAAGCTTAGAATTTTTTCATCGTTCTATTTAAAGATTAAATATTGTTTGCTCTTTAAAAATATATTTAATTTTTAAATGGAAAGATTTCCAAGTGCAGGTTTACTTTCTCTTAAATAATCATTTATAACTTCATAAAAGCGTACTTATTAGGTACCTTTGAGTTTATGCTACTTAAATTTATCTTTACCTTTAAGATTTTACTAAGAAGTAAGTTGTATTTGCAATTTATATTTCCAAATACTTCTAATTAAGGTGACGGGTAGGGCACACTAGCGACGCCAATCGATTTTAATTTTTAGCTTCTAAACCGGATCTACTTTAAACAATTTCGGGGTTACGACCTCTCGGCAATCACTTACACTATTTATTAAATAACCATTCACAAATGTTGGGTCCAACGCGTAACGTTTAAACGTTCAACGCGCCATCTAGAGGAAACCGACCTAAAACTCATCGGCTATGTAGAACGGCCACCTTGGAGAATCAGCCAGGGAGACTATTAAATAAAATAACAGAAATAATTTTATTTGCTATATACATAACAAAATTTCCAATACCTTCTGGATCTTCTGGATCTTTAGTTGGTGGCTGTATCTGATATAAATATATATGTTTTTTAACACAACTAGATAAAACTATCATTATGTTTGCTGTAGACCGTTTAAGAGAATTATGAATATAAATTGTAAATCCTTTATAGGCTATAAGAAAAATTGTAACACTGTAATTTTATTTCAAGAGCTATGGATTTTGTGAATAAATAAATAAATCTTCATTTTATTTCTTGTACTGTTTAAAAATTGCTAATGTGGGCATTCGGCTTGAGGTTTACTAGCGCGATGTAAAAATGCATAGTGACATATACCGAAATAACGACGAACCATCTGCGTGATTGCTTTTTTAAGCTAAATATGATTTTTACAATTTTTCCATACTAAGGAAAAAAATACTAAGTGAAATTACCCTAGTAGGGGTTACTCTGGCCGAGTATCGTACTTCAAAATTATGATGGAGTCTTTTCGTATGACTTTTATATCTTAGTGCTCGAAATTACTTCGTTCACAATTTGAAGCAGTAAGGGCCACAAATTGATTTGGAATAGCTAAAAAATTACAAACTTGTGATCCTACCTTTATCCACTAGAGTTTGTCGCTCCCATTTTCACATATTGTCCACTTGAATGAGTATGACAGGTGGCGTTCAACCTTGAGGGCAAGCGAAAGGCAGAATAAATCATAATTTGCGCCCTGATGATGGATGAGCTTGCGAAGGTCACATTTGAAGATGATTAATGGCCGCCCGGCTGTCGCCGATAGTAATTAGCTCTGAATAAATTATTTCTTCTTCACTTGCATCCTATCTAGGGTTCTCTGTGATTTCTAATGTAAAACCTTTAAAAAGTCACAATATTCTTTTAATAACTTGAATTTTTAGGGTTTCATACCTCATAAAGAAAAAACGGAATCCTTATAAGATCACTTTACTGTCCTCCTATCCATTTGTATATCAATACCCTTAATTTAGTTGGGGACGACTGAAAGTACTCGTATCGAATTGATATTTAGTCCGTATATAGGTACTCAGGTCTTCAACCGGCCCTTGAAATTGTGAAAAAATCTAATCATAGGACCTAAAATTACTGATGGCAATTGGAAAATATATTCTTTTTTTCCTATCTCTTATTAATTTATCTAATATCATTGTAAACGTTATCTTATTAAGTTTTTATTCCTAAATATTTCAATTTTAATTTAGTTTTAAGTTATTTGTAATCGCATGGTATTATAACCATATTTGTTTCTTTTTTTGTTCATGCTGCGGCGCCTTTCAAGAAAGGTCTCCGCAGAATAATAGCGCCACGGGAACCAAGCGTGTCCGTGTACAATGTTTTTATAACTTGAATTTGATAATTAAATAAATAATTTCTTATTCTTATTATTTTACTAGCCAGTGGCCAGCCCTCACTACGTTTCGGGACTTCATATTGCATTGTGACATGAAGTATCATAACGAATTTATCTTATTTTTGGAATATAGCGTCGATGCCCGAACATAAAATATTTTCATATTTTTACAAAAATCCTTTTTTAGTGCTCCCCTACGCTATAAAAGGAACCCCTGTGCAAAAGTTCAAGTCTTCAACCCTTGTAAGTGATTAGGTTCTGCGTTGATAGATCAGCCAGTCAATCAGCTTTCGCTTATAATAGTTTTAGATCTATTTCTTTCAACGTGTCATTTTCTAGCTATTTATAACTAAAATGTTTGAAATTATCGTTCAATGATTCTACAGTGACCGAATCCAACTTGCGGTTTTCCGCTGTATTATTATAGATATAGATAGACTGATCATATTCCTCTTCGTCTCATATTCCTCATTACTGAGGGTCGTGATCCTTCCCACGGGAGCTCAATTTGTCCTTTCTGATAATCTGTCTATCCTTAGAAGTAGGGGGCATCATGCAGCTTGGTGTCAAATATCGAACGTTTTTAGTCTCAGATTGTATGTTAATAAATACAAAAATAAGCTTCAATTACTCAATGCAATTATCTACTATATACTGTGATAGAGGCCTCAGTCGGGTAGCCAGTGCTAGCGCCATCTAGAGGAAAGCGACCAATACTCCACTGCTATGCTATGTACTACGGCCACCTTCGAGAAACAGCCAGGGAGACGATTAAAGAAAATATTATCAGAAATAATTTTTATTTGCTAAATAAAAAAAACCAATACTTTCTAGATTTATATCAAAACCCTCGCCAACCCGTCTGCCAAGCGTGGTGAGTATGGCAATTACCCCTCATCTGATGGAGGGAGGCCCGTGCCCCAGCAGTGGAGACTTAAATGGGCTGACGATGATGATGATGATGACTTTCTAGATCGTCAGTTTATTTCCAATATTTTTTTAAAATTTCCAATGTGGGCAGGCGGTTTGGGGTCATTGTTTCGAAAACACACCTTACTAGCGCGATGCAAAAATGCATAGTGACATCTACCGTAACAACGACGAACCATCTACTTAATTGCTTTTTAAAGCCACATCTGGTTTTCACAAGCTCCATCTAACAAAAACCGCTGAACTATTTTTCCCTTACTAAAGAAAAAAAGTTAAGGTAAATGAGACCCTGACTTTAAGTATGGTAATTTTTAAAAAAGAGTTTTTTTTTATTTTATACATTTTGGAAAAACGTACAGCTAGATATGGTTACACAATTAATCAAAAATACCCTCAGGGCCAATAAAAGTTTCCACTGATATTAAACATTATATTTTTATTTATTTTTTTATGCTAGAGGCGACAAATGAGTAAGCGAGTTATTTGATGGAGTATTATATGACTAATATTAAGTTAAATTTAAGTTATATAAAATAGTTTACATTTTCTTAGTATACGACATATTCAACATTCAAGCAAAATTCGTTCTCACCCACTTTTCCAATACCTCCTCTTAATTAAAAATGTCAAAGGGTAGTATATTTAACGTGTGACTACGCCTTTCCAAATATGAAATTTTATCTCTACATAGTGAATATTGCATAAATTGACAACGAAGGCTTGTTTTATACTTTTTCAACGACGTTTTTTGTCGTAGTTGGGTTTTAGTTTTTTTACTTTTATTTTATTTGTACTATTTTGGTGTTCAAGTGCTAGTAATATATATATATATTCAAAATGTACAAGTCAAGCGCTTTCAAATGATACCAAACACGGCATATTTATCATAACTTTATTTTTTTACTCTGTATGTTTTGTCCGCTAGAGGGCGCCACATTAGATTTTGTGAAACTTCATATAGCCTATAACCAGCGGACGATCAAGACGCTTATAATGATATGTCATTTGTCGAATTCTGATAAGTAGTTAAGAAGTTACGTGGAAACAGATGAACATACATACATACATACATACATACATAGCCTGTCAAAATCATAACCCTCCTTTTGCTTTGCCGTAAAAAATGTTATCGAAAAATCTCTTTCAATTGAAACTTCTAAGACCTGCTCAAAGCTTTTCTCGAAACTTAGGCACATGGTTCATAAAGATATGAACTCCCGCTAACGAACTTGACGAGCCCAACTAAGTGCACTTATTACTTAGTTGACTTCGTTAAGTCGCTACATCGACGAAACTAGCGCCTCCAGTTCTAATATTGATTGTGGCGATTATGAGAGACATATTAAATAAATAAGGATTAACGTATTTCATGTCTTAAACATCTTTAGCAACATTTAGAAAAAGTGGCTCTTTAAAATTTATATGGCGTGTGCAAAATCAGCTTAAAAAACCAGAAAATATTTTTTTAAATTACTTGATCAATTTTCCATTTATTAACATTATTTATTAACAACACAAGGCCCAGACAGCAGCCACAATAAAAAATCAATTGTATTTTGTTTTAAACACGACTCGTTTGGAATCAGTGGTAGTGAACGCTGCCTCTGGTGCAAAGGTTACGGGTTCGATCCCCGCTCAGTACAAACATGCATGTTTGTATTTGTCTGGGTGTTTTCTATGTATTATAAGTATTTATTTACAAAAGAAAATTATTATAGTACATATTTGTATTTCCGCTTTTGGTTCTGATATCCGTAACACAGGTGATTGAGCTACCTATCTCAGAGTCAGATCACTGTATGTGATGTTGTGAAATAGAAGCAGATTACTCAGGCATACCTCAGCTTCCAAAAGACTAAGTTAGCCAATTCGTCGGTACAGTGCACTCTCTCGGATCAACACTGTAATGAACCATTATGTACTTATGCAGACATACCTCAGCCTCCTGCTCGCTGTTGAGGATAGCCAAGTGAGCCCCCTCGGCCATACAGACGGTGTGTGCGCGCTCCCACGTCGCCGCTTTTTTGTGGAACTTGTAACAGCTCCCGGTGACAGCCTAGGGTGCTTCGTGTATTCTGTAAGTGGAATATGGACTTTTTTTATGCTAGAGGCAACAAACAAGCAAGCGAGTTTTTTTACAAGTTTACCAGATATTACAGGACTTAGACCAAAATCTGCAGGTTCTGTCACGAGGACGAGGAAACGATTATCCACGTCCTCGGCGAGTGCATAGCGCTGCACCGCTGCAGAAGCCGGCACCTGGGAGCACACATGATCTCAGCTGACGAGATCAAGAGCTCCCCCATCAGCTCCATTCTCGGGTTTATCCTGGAACTGGAGCTATATGAGGTGTTGTAATAGGTTACGGGGCTGTCACAATAGATCATCTACTGGTCGCAGTGGCTATGGGACGCAGGGCTCACCCCATTTCTATCAAATAATAATAAATAGATAAGTTTATCTGCTGTGGTGTTTTTTGACGGTTATGAGGGACCGAATGTTGTGAGATACTAATTTATTTACCAACTGTCTCGGTGGCGCAGTGGTTAGTGGGTCGCACTTTAAAGCGAGAAGCGCGCAAGAGGTCCCGGGTTCGATCCCCGGGTCGGGCCAAAAATTTGTACCTAAGTTTTCGGTAAGAAATTCTTAGTGGCAGCCCGGAGTCTGGAAATTGGCGGTCTTGTACCCCCGTGCCTCGGAAAGCACGTTAAGCCGTTGGTCCTGCGCCCAATCCCTGCCTGGTCGTGTCACAGTAGTGTCCCATCAGAATATGAGGGTAAGGGAATAGAGAGTGCACTTGTGTTTGCGCACACACTTGAGCACTATAATATGTCCTGCGTACGTGGCTGATCGTTGAGATTGGCCGCCGTAGCCGTAATCGGTTGGAGGATTATATTATTTACCAACAGTTTTTTTTTATTAATTGTAACGTAAAGCCTAACATTACAATGAATAAAAAACTGGTGGCAGGCGATCCGTAAAGGGGCTTTTAACTTATAAATTTACTTTGTATACAAAAACAAACCCATTTCCTCTTTGTCGTATCATAAATTCCTTACAATCCCTCAATTTTCTTCATCCGTATTATAAATTCATTGTGTCGTCCAAACTAGATCGAATCAGCTGGAATTCTGTTTGGAGCAATTTCTGGTGAAGGATTTCGCCGTATTTCGCTGGTAATGTGATTTCGGAGGAATAAAATAGTGTGAGTGACAGATAATGGTGTGCAATGAAGATTTTACAGGGATTGGAGAGTAGCAAGCTCATTTTATCCAAATTCCTTTTTAGGGTAGTTTGTAATGAGATTTCTACAAAGTACTTTATTTTTGAGTCCCTAATATGAAACATTAATAAATAAAATAAATAAGTAAATATTTCACAGCATCACATTTTTTTGTTGTCCCGGGGGAAATGCATTACGCATAGCCGTCCGCCGGAGGGGCGGATGGGTATATATCGGACCGCATGACGGCGGCGGTCTACCGACTAAAACCTGGCACCCTCTCATCGTCCATAGTGAGGGATCGTGGTGACGGGACGAAGCCATGTGCACGACCTCCCGGACGGAGCCCACCTAAACGGCGGGCAGAACCCTTGAGTGCGGGCGGTACAGGTCCGATCTATGTGGGAGCATGGGGGGAGGCCTATGTCCACCAGTGGACGTATATTAGCTGAAATTATGATGATTGAGCCAAATATTGGTATATGATTGGATTGGATAATCAAATGTCCTGTAAAAATCGAAGGGTTCCCTCAATTGATGCAGACATGTAGACGGATCATCTGATCGCGCCTTCAAAGTATGTTTTTTATGTGATAGGTGGCAGACGGATTACTTGATGGTAAGCGATTGCCACCGCCCATGGACACCCGCGACACCATTGGTGTCACAAGTGCGCTGCCAACCTTTAAACCCCCCTTTCTCCCGGACTGGACCCACAGTCTGCTTCACGCCGGTTTTCTGTGAGGCCGTGGCATCACTCCGGGCGAGCCAGCCCTCATGCCGAAGCGTGGCGCTCCCACGGTCAAACGTCTGCTTTTTTATTATTTTTTTAATAAAAAATAAAGGGTCATTAACTGACCGAGGAATCGGTTTAGATACGTATTAAATATAAATAAAAGTCGAAGGAGGAGGTTTCATACCTCTTTATTTTTAAAGTCAGTAAAAAATGGATTGATTGATAGGCAGTATCACTGTTTTTATCAACCTTACAGTGCGACCACAAACAGAAGGCACTTCAGTGGCATCGACAGGGGGGCGTTCTACAACCTTTTTCTATAGGAAAATGTCAAAACAGCATTAGTTCCGACTTTTGCCACGTGCCAAATAACCGTGGCGTGACTATACCCTTTTGGATAACCTTTATGGATTTTGAAGCGATTAAAAAGTGCTATAAAGTGAGTCATTCCGAGCATTACAGGGAACCGAAGGATTAAACTCGCTTTACATTTTAACAGGCGCTTAGCAGATTATGTGTGCAAAAGCAGTTTATGTGTTAAATAAAATGATGGTTTGGGTTTTCCTTAGTAAAATATTTAAGCGATGAATTGTCTAATCAAAATCACATTTGGAGGGGTTATCAGGGGCTATGCGATCGGATTTTATCCGATTTTCCAAGGTAATTGAAAAAGAGATCTTAAAGTCCATGCTTGATTTTAATTTTTAGCTAGAAAACCGGACATACATTAAACAATTTCGGGGTTACAACCTCTTGGCAAACACTTATACTATTTATTAAATACCCATGCATAAATGTTGGGTCCTGTTTGTACGCGAAAAATTTATTCACGCCAAAAGCGGCCGCTTTTGGCATGAATCAATTTTTCGCGTACGCGTTGGATCCAATATTTTTGCATGTTTATTTAATAAATAGTTTGAGTGTTTGCCGAGAGCTTGAAACCTCGAATTTGTTTAAAATAGATCCGATGTAGTAGCTAAAAAATAAAATCGATTGGCGTCGCTAGTGTGCCCTACCCGTCACCTTAAGGATCAGCCACGTACGCAGAATATATAATAGTCTTCAAGTGTGTGCACAAACACAAGTGCACTCTCAATTATCTTACCCTCATAATCCAATGGGACACAATGTGACATGACTTAGGACGACCGCGCACTGTGAGTCATTTGCGTAATAAGTACAGTCAGTGTCAAGTCAAGTTACCCCGCTGCAGTGCAAAAATAATACTTATGCCTTTGACATAAGGATGGTCCAAAGTTCAACAAGGGTGACGCCGTGTGTACCAAATCCGATACATCTGTGATACCTCGATGTGGCTGCGTACTAGGTAGGACTTGACTCTAGGTCTTTTACCTTCGATTTTACCAGTTACCATAAGGCGTTCGAAATTGAGAGAAGAAGAGAATTGAAGAGAGCCATCCGCGCCATTTATGGCCTTAGATCGCGCGACTCCCTTAGAGATTTGTTTAAAGAAATCGACATACTTACCGTGGCTTCTCAATACATCCTTGATTGCCTTATGTACGTACATAAGAATCTCCATCTGTTCTCGAAGAAGTCCGACTGTCACAGCCTTAACACCAGAAATAAGCACAGACTGGCCGTTCCAAATATCAGGCTCCATAAGGTTGGCAGTTCATTTATAGGATTGAGCATAAAAATGTTTAATAAGTTACCTCAGATTATTATTGACTTGCCCACACATAAGTTTAAATTGTATATAAAACACTGTTTAATGAAGAAAGGCTATTATAAAATAAACGATTTTTTGAATGACAATAATTTAGGGACATATTAGTTACACAAAAATTGTACTATATTTTTAAGTTAATGGTGACATTTTGCAAAACATTTTTTTTTTAAAAGAGTAACTGCTGAGTTTCCTGCTGGTGTCTTCTTGGCAGAAAACTACATTCCGAACCAGTGGTAAACATGTTGACATTCATAAGTGTTCTGTATGGACCTAGATTGAATAAACAATTTTCATTTCATTTCATTTCATTGCTGGTGTCCCTTCGTGCGATATGACCAAAATACCGCAGTATTATGACCAAAATAATTTACCACTTTGTACTCGCGCAAAGTATTATAATATAAAGTATTTGTTTGAGGTAGTGGACCGACAAAACTATTTACCTACAAAACAACTAAACTTCCACGTAAGTGGAGTACGTGGCTTCAATTTCCGCCTGAACACACGATGCAATTTTTAAGTGCGTTAAAATGTACCTATGTATGTAGTTTTTACAGGTCCAGTCATCGGTAGTAGTCGATGGTCCATCTAAGATCCTAATTTATATGAATAAATATAAATAAAAATTTCACCACATCACATACAATGATCTGACTCGGAGTTAGGTAGCTCAGGCACCTGTGTTACGGATATCAGAATCAACAGTGGGATTACAAATATATACATATAATACTTTTCTTTTGTAAATACATACTTATAATACATAGCAAACACCCAGACCAATACAAACAATTTATGTTCATGCACACAAATGTTTGTACTGTGCGGGGATCGAACCCGCAACCCTTGCAGAGGCAGCGTTCACTACCACTGTTTCAATCAGGTCGTCGAATGTATGTCTAGTCCTTTATATATTCATCGTCCAATATCCATATTGCCAGCACTCAGTAAAATATTCGAAAAAATTATATTTACTCAACTTTTATCTCATTTTAATATTAATAAATTACTGCATGAAAAACAGTTTGGATTTACTAAAGGAAAATCCACTACTGATGCAGGAGTGGCTCTTATCAAACATGTTTTTGATGCGTGGGAGAAAAAGCAGGATGCAATAGGTGTTTTCTGTGATTTGTCGAAAGCATTTGATTGCGTTAATCATGAAACACTATTGATGAAGTTACGGCATTACGGTGTATTGAATAACGCACTTGATATGATTAAATCTTATTTGTCTGATAGGATTCAAAGGGTTAATGTTAATGGAATCGACTCTTCTGGCGCTCCTCTATTAATGGGAGTGCCTCAAGGCTCAATATTGGGGCCTTTGTTGTTCTTAATATACGTAAATGACCTTCCATACTTTACGAAAGATCTATGTGAGATAGTGTTATTTGCTGACGACACTTCCTTGATTTTTAAGGTTGATAGATATAAAAAATCAACTGACGACGTAAATGATACTCTCTCACAGGTATTGCAATGGTTTTACGACCAACAATTTACTTCTTAACTCAAAGAAAACTAAATGTGTAAAATTCACCATGCCAAATGTGAGGCAGGTCGATACAAGTATTAAGATGAACAATGAATCTATTCAAATCATTAATTCCACCGTTTTTCTCGGTATAACTATAGATGCGAAATTGCAGTGGAGTCCCCATATTGCTGCCTTGGCAGGAAGACTAAGTTCCGCTGCATATGCAGTAAGAAAAATTAGGCCTCTGACTGATATCGAAACGGCAAGACTGGTCTATTTCAGCTATTTCCACAGTGTGATGTCATATGGTCTACTGTTGTGGGGGTCTGCTGCTGACATACAAACTATTTTTGTATTACAGAAAAGGGCCATCCGCGCTATATACAGCCTTAGATCATGTGACTCACTTAGGGAAATATTTAAAGAAATAAATATTTTAACCGTGGCTTCCCAATTTATCCTCGACTGCATTATGTATGTACGTAAGAACTTGCACACTTTTCCAAAAAAGTCCGATAGTCATAGTCTTAACACCAGAAATAAACATAGGCTTGCCGTCCCGGTCCTCAGACCTCATAAAATCGGTAATTCGTTTGTTGGCTTAAGTATTAAGATATTTAATAAGCTACCACAAAATGTCATTAACCTATCACTGGATAAGTTTAAGTCCCATATTAAAACCTGCCTAATGAAGAAAGGTTACTATAGTGTACAAGACTATTTAAATGATAAGGATTCTGTAACATCATCAATATTTGAAAAGAGTAACTACTGAGTTTCTTGCTGGTGTCTTCTCAGTAGAAATCGACATTCCGAACCAGCGGTAGATAATATGTACTATTTTGACATTCATAAGTGTTCTGTGTGGACCTAAATTGAATAAAGAATTTTTTATCTTTATCTTTATATTATTTTATCCAAGCATAACATATTTATTTATTAGTATATAATATTGTGTTTATTTATGTATTAGCATTATAAATATATTTCACTTTTATTTCCCTTTTCAATATTGCACCACCTACCCCTCCTCTACTATGAAATAATAATAATAATAATTCTCACAACATCTCATAGGTTGACCTGATTCCGTACTAAGTAGCTTAAGCACTTGTGTTACAGATATCAGACAACAGAGGAATACAATTATATACTTAAATACATATATTACACCCAGAAAGGGCAAATGTCTTTTGCCTAAAGGTTGTCGGGTAGAAATCGCTTCCAGCGATAAGACCGCCGAAATTGTACAATTAAGTTTCGGTAATGCCTAGTTTTTTTAAGTAGTGTTTATTTGTGCAATAAAGTATATCTATCTATCTATCTATGACGTAAGTATATGAAGGCGCACGTGTTATCTACCTAGTGACGGCCATCACTCAATAAGTAGATAAGGTGTCAACATGTAGGTATAGCTACAATGGAGGAGAAATACCTCTTACTCCATTTCCCACTCATAATCAAGTCTTAATTCAAACGAATAGCCAGCGTTCCCAATACATGCCAAAACCAATCTAATTACAATGGACATTCGGTTCAATTTGCTGAAAGCACGCTGCAATTAAGGCAGCAGAGCACTCGCCCGATCCCTTTTCATTCCGGTCGGTCTTTGTTACGTGATCAGTCGTTCGTTCATTCGTTCTTTTGACGCAGATTCAAATCAACTTACTTGAATAATGTAAAAAGTGTGTATGGTTCGTTATTTTGAATTCGTAAATCCATCGATCAAATAAAATGTATCGATTGGTGGAATAAAAAAGCCATCTTCCATATTTTTACTTTTTTCCTGATGAATAAGTTGTATCCTATATGTATTTGGTATTATGAATGTGTTTACACTACAGACGAGTGTAAGACCAAAGTCTTCTTGGAGAAAATTTGAAAAAAAAAAACTATCGATTGGTGGACTAATAGTCAATAATTTGTTTTTTTTTGTCTGGTTCCGTACAAGCATAACCTAAAAACTCTCGTGTGGAGTTTCATATGAAAGAGCAAGTTTTAGCACATTACAAATATGTAATTTTATTTACATAACTAAAAATAAAGTTTAAAAACTAAAACCCGACTACCAACAAACATGCTCTAAAAAGTACGAAACAAGAAAATTGTCTCTGCTGAAATTATTACACCGTATTGCTGTGGTCGTATGCCACATTGGATTTTATTTTATTATTAAAATGAATCTGTTTTGCTACAGTAGGTTGCATACGACCACGGCGATACGGCATAATAATTTCAGCAGAGACAATTTTCTTGTTTCGTATTTTATAGAGCGTGTTTTTAGTCGGGTTTTAGTTTTTTAACTTTATATTCTATTTCAGTTTTTTGCGAATTACTGATGCTAACAAAATAACAGAATTGTAGTGCTCCGAAAATTTCGTTTGCAAAATTGAAATGAAAAAAATAGACAATCAGAAACATTTCCACATCGCATCCGTTGCAATTGCAACGTGGGCTCTCCTCTTGCTTACCATTACACAGTGTCACTATAAAAATTAAACTATGGAATGAACTATAGTCGGCGACGTTTCCGGATTGAAACGACCTTCAAACATCCGAGGTGATCCGTTTGTTCGTCTGCCACCTATTACATAAAATATTACAAACTTTTACTTATAGGTACTTAGTAGTACAATTTAGTACCTACACTACAATTAAGTAACCAATCCTACAAAACCTATTTCTTTTTGAGGCCTTGAAAACGAATGGAAATATACGCAAAGCTAAAACCGGTATGAATTTCCATTTTCTTTGTATTTCAGGAATAAAACCGACTATGAATTGAACCGCTCAATCATAAACGAAACTTCAATTATGGACGAAACATGGCAATCGACGGTCTATTAAAAACTAATACACTATGACTCTTATGCCAACTTAATAAGACTCTTGTTTGAGTGAAGTTGCGTATGTTAGTGTACGTGACCGTACGATGATGTTAGTTTTGTGAGATTGTTTACGAATCGCTGTGTGCGTAGAGGATTATTTCTAGAATTTGTTTTTTGATTAAAACGAAAGTACTTTTGACCGTGGGAGAGCCACGCTTCGGCATGAATGGGCCGGCTCGACCGGAGTGATACCACGGCCTCAAAGAAAATCCGGCGTGAAGCAGCACTGTGCTATGTTTTGCTGCGTGAGTGAGGGTACCGAAGGCCAAATCCGGGGGAAAAGGAGGGTTCCCCTTTCCCCAGGTACACTAACTCGGTAAAGGTTGGCAGCACACTTGTGACTCCACTGGTGTCGCGGTTGTCCATGGGCGGTGGAAATCGCTTACCATCAAGTGATCCGTCTGCTCGTCTGCCACCTATCATATAAACAATAAGTACTGCAGTTTCCGTTGAGCCGTGTGGTCCCCGGCAGAGTAGAATAGGCCACCCTCACTCTTACCGAGGTGTCGTAAAAGGCGACTAAGGTAAAGCTGCTGGCATGATCATCAGCACCCAGAGAAGGAAAACTCTGCATTTATATCAAAACCCTCGCCAACCCGTCTGCCAAGCGTGGTGAGTATGGCAATTACCCCTCATGTGATTGAGGGAGGCCCGTGCCCCAGCAGTGGGGACTTAAATGGGCTGATGATGACTGCAGTTTCCCCCTCATCTTAGCGTGTTTTCCAGTTGCATCCAAAGCTGTTGCTTCGGAGCCCACGGTGAGCTTGAATTATGATCCAGGTTTCGGGATCCAAGGGTCCCGTTGCAAGACCCCTGACTGTGTTCTATTCGACGATATTTTTAATCGAACCACACGCAAGCGATTATTATTCCATCCCCATCATATCAATGGCTGCCGGTCTAATACTGTGCGTTTCTGGCGGAACATTCTTTCACGTACCTCAGATCTGTGGAACGGTTTGGCTGCAGGAGTAGGGACATTCAACAGAAGAGCGTAAGTACTCTTTTTTTAAAAAGGCCAGCAGCACATTAGCGATATCTCAGCCAAAGGATACACTGGTCTAAATCTTTAATATTCGCTCCGAACGTATCATTCGACTCAAATGGATCTCGAGTGCGAGGAACCGAATGAGCCGAATGATTCGATGAGCTGTATAATCCGAATGAGCTGAATGATCCGAGTGAGCTGAATGATCCGAATGAGCTGAATTATACGAGGAGCTGAATGAACTAAAAATCCGAGTGAGCTGAATGATCCGAGTGAGCGGAAAGAATTACGGCTCTATCTGAGAGTCGATGTCCCAAATGAAGCGTTTCACTGTTCCTCATCTCTGCACTGATCCAGATGCAAATGTTCCAATCTTTTAAAAGATACGTTATTGTCTACCATTGGGTGAATTGCTTGCTCGTTTGTCGCCTCTAGCTTAAGCCTCTAGCATAAAAAAGAAAACATTTACAGACCATTTTACTTTTAGAGACCATTTGACACGAGTACATTTTCGAAAAACTTCCGCCATGGGCAATGGCAATCGCTTACCTTCAGTTAATGTATCTGCTCATCTTCCACCTATCAATGAAAAGCTTATAAATAAAACAAAATTTCCCAAGGCAAATTGTAGAGAATTTGAAAAATCTTGGACTCAGTAGACGAACGTTTTACGGCGACCGTAGTTCAAGTAAAGTAAAGTATCAGCCCATATTCTATCCCACTGCAGGACAAAGGCCTCCATCATAGAAATCAAGTCATCGCTATTATGATGGGATTAGGCTTAATCACCACGCTTGCCTAATGCGGATTGGTGATCACAATCCCGAGCTACGTTAAAAAAATTTCCTCGACCCAGGAATCGACTCCGACTTGGGGTCACGGCCTGGTACTTAAACCACTAGATCAACAGGTGTTCAGGGCTTTTCCATATATAATAATAATAATTCTGACAACATCTCATACGTTGACCTGATTCCGTACTAAGTAGCTTAAGCACTTGTGTTACAGATATCAGACAACAGAGGAACACAAATACATACTTAAATACATATATTACACCCAGACACCGAACAAACACAAGTGTTCATCGCACGAATGTTTGTCCAGGGTGGCGATCGAACCCACGACCTATGGCTTAAGAGGCAGGGTCACTAGCAATTGCGCCATCCGGTCAGTCTATATATCTACGGTTATCAGGTGAATTAATTCGCCCAAGTGTATTAAGCTTAAGTTGAGAGCTTTGCGAAAAACTTAAGGCTTTTTACACAACGAAGCCATCCGTCTTTTCTGTCAGTTTTTAGATTAAAACTCGGACAATATTGTTTTAACCTTTCATGGTCACGAACATCAAAATGTACACGTGATTGCTACCATGTAACTTATGTTTGAGTTGCTGATATTTTCGGACTATCGGAGAACTCAGTCGGGAGTTCTTTTGAAAAGATTCATTCAAGGGTTCCCGGAGTCATGACTCATGTACTACTTTAGTCAAGACTTAATTGAGTCATCGAGACTTATAGCCTCAATATTTCATTAAATCTTTAAATCCTTGAAAAGAACAAAGTCTAACTCAGACTTGAGTTTTACAAAATAATTTAGTGTTATAATATTGTGCATAGTGCTAAAATTATATTTTCGTTTAATGTCATACAATGCCAGGGTCTTTGTAATTTTACAGTCGAAACAACCATATTTATTATTCAACGTTTGTCAAGGACGAAAAAAGTTTTGTCACCCAAAGGAAACCCTTTTATCGTATACGTGACTGCTATTTCCACGACTGGCCGTCAAACAAATTAAAGAGTCTTCATAAATTCCATTTTTTATTTCAACGGCTTCCTTCATATTTGAGTCGACCTTCGTCAAAAGCGGCGTGAATGAGAAATCAAAGGATCTACAAGTGCGAGTATAAAAAATCTGAAATTCCTAAATGCCTTTCGTTGTAGTCCCTCAGCTTTGATCTAGTTTATCTGACAATTTGGGGAGGGACATGAAGATGCTCTTTAGTCGTTTCTCGTGTCTCCTCCCCACTCAGACGTAGAATGGAGCATTCTTAGTGTTTTAGTATAGATACCTCAGGGTCCTCAGGCCACGCTAGCCGTGGCCTGAGGACCTAAACCGGATCTATATAAAACAATTTCGTGATTTTTTAATCCCTGAAAAACTTGTCGAGAGCATTATACTAATGAAAACAAACATTACCCTGAAGAACGTAGGATCTAAACTCGAGAAGACCCATAATAATTCCCGGACGAGTCCCTAGGTAGTATGCAGCTTCTCAAAAATGCCAAGATTGAAGAGCTCCAATATAAATGGAGAAACAAAAACTCATAGACTCCAATGGCTGGGCCATATGGAAAGGATGGGTGAGGTTCGCAGTGTCAAGAAAGCTTACTTGGTCGACGCCCGGTCGGCCGCCCCAGATATCGGTGAGATGATGTCGTGCAGAGAGATATACGCGAACTACGTCAGCGACTGACGCGAAACCGCGATGAACAGGACCAATGGAAGAGTCTTATATCGGAGTCCAAGGCACATTTAGGGTCGCTGAGCCATCGAAGTTAGTATAATAATATTAATCAGTTGATAATTTTTGTATTCTTTTAGATTAGACCCTATGTTCCTTGAGGAGAAATGTTTCTTTGCATTAGTAATACCTTGGGAAGGGCATTTAATAGATCAGAGTGTATTTGTTGTAATCTAAATAAAATATGAGATCTACTTGTGATTTCACGAATCCAACAAAACATACTATAATTTTTTTCTAAAACTCGCAAGAAATTCAAATGAAACAGTGATTCGTTCACTGGAATGAAAACCTTCGCATTTTTGTAAATACCAGTGAAAACACAATCCTGTAAAGGACAGCTGTCACTGTCACGCATTCTAAACTAGAGATGCCAACCTATCGATAGTTCTACTATCGGTAATTTTCATTCGAAATGACTATCCTGCCGATATTATCAAACTCTCAGTTAGCGCCTTGGCATTGCGTAACACTGCCGACAGTTTTGTTGGTATCGATAGTGAAAACTATCGTTAGTATCGAGACTAGCGCTGCTCGTACCTCCTTAATTACTGCTGGATACGTCAATTTTCACTAAACTTTTACCCTTTTTAGAAAGCCACTTATCTAAATGCACACAATAATAACGCCCTGTTGGTCTAGTGGTTTAAGTACCGGGCCGTGATCTCAGGATCCTGGGTTTGATTTACAGGTCAAGCGAAAAGTGTGTTTCTAATTTTTCGGACATAGCTCGGGTTTGTGATCATCAATCCGCATTGGGCAAGCGTGATAAGCCTAATCCCATCATAGTAGCGATAACTTGATTTCTGTGATGGAGGCCTTTGCCCTCCAGTGGGACAGTTTATAGGCTGACACTTTTACACAATAATATTGTAAATTAGTAAACTATCGATAGTCAAAACAATCACAATTATTGATAGGTTTTGTTTTACGAGCAGTTACTTTGGATAGTTTTGAATGGTTTTCAACTATTGATATGACGTCAACTACCGATCGGCAAACACTATTCTTAACTTTTGCTATTTGGCAAATAGTTTCGTCATAGGCTTGTAGGCAACGCCATGTTACTGTCGAGCATTTTTGCGTGCCATTTAGGAAAATTTAAATTAACTACATATAATAATAATGGCTCAAGCTACTTAGTACGAAATAAGGTCAACGTTTGATCTATTCCCTGCAGCCGAATTCTTACATCGAACCACTCGCAAGCGATCGTCATTCCATCCTCATCATCTCGATGGATGGCGGTCTAATACTGTGCGTTTCTCCCGGAACTTTCTACCACGTACCTCAGTTCTGTGGAGCGGTTTGGCTGCAGGAGTATTTCCGGACGGGTACGACTTAGGGACCTTCAAGGTAAGAGCCTACTCTTTTTTAAAAGGGCCGGCAACACATTAGCGATCTCTCTGATTTCAAGGATGTTCATGGGCGGCGATCATTACTTTCCATCAGGTGACCCGCTTGCTCGTATGTCCGCCTCTAGCATAAAAAAAATATATATGTTGTATGCATTTATTGAGGTAGTAAGGTAAAAGACAGCTTTCCAAGCCCCTCCAATGGTGCCATAGGAGGGGCTTGGATAGCTATCTTTTTTTATGTGTTAGGTGGCAGACGAGCAGACGGATCACCTGATGGTAAGCGATTGCCGCAGCCCATGGACACCCGCGACACCCGTGGAGTTACAAGTGCGCTGCCAAAACCTTTAAACCCTCCTTTCATCAGATTGGGCTTCCGGTACCCTCACTCACGCAGTGAAACACAGCACAGTGCTGCTTCACGCCGGTTTTCTGTAAGGCCGTGGCATCACTCCGTGATATCTGCCAAATTGTAAATCTTTAATGTTGCACGGTACCTACCTAAATTTGAATATTCAAAAATGTTTGTGTGCAGAGCTCTTGTTATAAGTAAGAGGAGACCTGGCAAACACAATTTAAGAGAAATCAGAAACTTAAATTTTTAATGATGACGACCCGATAGGAACAGCGGTAGTGAACGCTGCCTCTGATACAAGGGCAACCCTTGTTGGGTTCGATCCCCGCACAGTACAAACATTTGTGTGCATGAACATGTCTGTTTGTATTGGTCTAGGTGTTTGCTATGTATTATAAGTATGTATTTACAAAAGAAAAGTATTACATATATGCATTCAAGCATCCGTGCTGAATCTGACTGCCCTATCCATATTATTATTAACTAGTGGCATGGATAACTAATTTCACCTGCACATGTCTTATATACGTCTGACTTTAATAATATGAAGGACGCGGATAGTAATCTGATTGTAGATCTTTGTTTGTTTAGTGTCTATGTTTGTTCTGTTTTTTTTTTAACTTGATTTACCTTTACTTATAGTTTAATACGTTTGATTTTTCTGTGTACACATGTTTTTGAATTACAATCCAGATCAAAACTGTTTATTTTGTAACGACCATATCTCTGTAACGGTTGTAATTTGTTTTGTGTGGATAATAATAAATAAATAAATAAATAAATATGAATATATTTGTAATCCCACTGTTGATTCTGATATCCGTAAAACACGTGCTTGAGCTACCTCGGAGTCTAATCAATGAATGTGATGTTGTGAAATGTGTTTTTATTTATTCTCTCTCTCTCTCCCATTTAAGACCAACGCTCTTGTCGGTGGAGTAGTCTCCATTCCTCTCTCGACTCTGCCAGCACCTTCAATTCCTTGTACGACATGACATTTGCCTTTTCCTTAAGTTGTTGGACGTAATTTCTTCTTGGTCTTCCTCTTCCTCTCTTTCCTTCCACTTTTTCTTTCATTATTATTTTGATGAACATGTCATGCGTGAATTTATTTATTAATAAGCCAAAATTCTATTTACCTTAGTTTCAAATGAGGTCAAAAATACTTGAGGGCCCTGGGAGGCCCTTGGCAGTCTAAAGCTCGTCACCCACTAGACAGTCAGGGCCGCGGAGGCAGCTTTGAGTTTAGGCGCGTATCAGGATAAGTCAATGTAGAATCTGATCATGGAGGAACCACGTTTCAGCAGAGGAACTGGCGTGAAGCAGCATTGTACTGTGTTTCGCTGCGTGAGTGAGGATACTGGAGGCCCAATGCGGGGGAAATGGAGGTTTAAAGGTTGGCAGCGCACTTGTGACTCCAATGGTGTCGCGTGTGTCTATGGGCAATCGCTTACCATCAAGTGATCCGTCTGCCACCTATCACATAAAAAAACATACTTTGAAGGCGCCATCAGATGACCCGTCTATATGTCTGCCATCTATCACATAAAAAAAGGATCTCATGATGGGAATCAATTGAGGAAATCGAGGGAACCCTTCGATTTTTACAGCACATTTGATTATCCAATCCAATCATATACCAAAATCCAACTTAATCATCATCATCATAATTTCAGCTAATATACGTCCACTGGTGGATATAGGCCTCCCCCCATGCTCCCGGGGGCTCCCATGGGTTTAAAAGTTGGCAGCGTATTTGTGACTCCACGTCTGCTCTGCCACCTATCACATAAATAAAAATCAAGGCGCCGGCCACTATGCTTCCTTCTCATTTAATACATCAATAATGGCAAAACGGTAGCGGAGTCGAGGTGCAGCCACATTTGAACGCCGCCGCCTCGACGCCGCGACTCCAATATGTGAGCGGACGTCCATTTATTTATGAAGGAACTTTAGATACGGTGAGCCGTTTAGCCGCCTCTGCCTCGACTGTCGTGTGGGCGACACGCCTTAGACCAACGAAAAAGTCGCCATTACAAATTGGATGAAGTGATAAATTAGGTTGCGTAAGCTTGCCCTAATGAAAAGAATCCGTCTTTTAGGGAATTGTAACCCAACGCTGTAAATTATTCTTGTTTCGTATTCCGATTTCCCAGGCGACTTGTAATTCGATTTTAGTTTTGCCTTGGGACCTGCTCGGAGTTTCAATGGGGCTGTTTTCTTTAATCAGTAACTCCAACTCGTCTTAGCATGTAGTTCTCGGTTGCATGTAGCCCAGGGTATGCTTAGACCATGGTTCAGGATTTGGGGAGTCTGGTAATTACAATGAAGCGACTGACGACTGACCTTCTCAAGCCTTTAATAGGGGAACCAGACCAATTGAATCATGGTTACACGTTTAAAAACTATCCTAAACGTGCAGATTTTCTCATGATGTTTTTCGAGGGGAAAGCGGTGAGGACCGTCTTTGGAGCATGAGACAGGGTCACTAACGAACGCTCTGTCCGGTCAGTATTAATATCCTCCAAAACCGATATTTGGCTATGGCAGATAATCCCATAGATAAGCCATCGACTCAAGTGCACTATCTAATCCCCTCACCGCATATTTCGAGGACACCAGTATGACACGACCGAAGAGGGATCAGGCAGAAGAATCAACGGCTTAACATGATTTCGAGACGCGAGGGAGCAAGACGCCAATTTCAGACTCCGGCCTGACACTAAAAATTTCGTAACCGAAAAACTCAGGGAAAAATTATAGCCCGTTGATCAAACCTTTTTTCTTTTTATTTTGTCGCTGGGGAATGCCGCGGCCCGTGTGCAAAGGTAAAAGTAGCTGCCTTTCGGGCGGCGCCTTATGCATGCTGGGAAGCGGGAGGGTTATGTCGGACTCTCCTCTGGCGGGGGCTTCTCCTAACGAGAAGCCGGACAGAGGCATATTTAATCAAACCTGGGACCCCACATGCGCAGCCGTCGCTTTAAAGTGCAACCCACTAGCCACTACAATACCATAGCAGTCACCATTGTATATACGAGTACACACGGCGTCACGTCGAGTTGCCCTTGTTGACCTTTGGACCGTTCTTATGTCTGGGGCACAAGTGCTACTTTTCCACTGCAGGGGGGTAATTTGATCTGACGCTGACTGTACACACACATACCGTAAGCTTCCGTAGAAACATTATAAGGCTTCGGGAGTTTCCTCTTAAAGAAACTCATTAAACTTATAAATGTAGGGGTAATTCATTAGTGGTATGATGACGTCATAAGACATTCTACGATGTTCGTTTACTGACGTATGAATCTTCTCCCAAGTTACGGCTTTACATTGTTGACGTCACCGACATACTCGTACTAATGGCGTTTGCGGAATTATATGAGGCTCCGCTGACATTATTTCATTTTTAACCCCCGACGCAAAAACGACGGGGTGTTATAAGTTTGACGTGTCTGTGTGTGTGTCTGTCTATGGCATCGTAGCTCCCGAACAAATGAACCGATTTTGACTTTTGTTTTTTTGGTTTGAAAGATGAATAAGGAGGGAGTATTCTTAGCAATGTTGGATAAAAATCAATCCAAGATGGCAGCCGTCACAAAGATATGGATTTTATGTTTTAACACAACTCCGACAATATGGGTAGCATATAAAAGAGCTCGAGTAGCAGAATATATTTATTGTGACAAATATTAAATCCAAGATGGCCGCTGTCAGAAAATGACAAATAACCTATTTGTTTTGGTCGGGGTTTTTTTAAATTTCAATGTATTATTTCACTTTTCTACAACGCACTTCTTCCGCCGTTTTCACAAAATATGCATGACATTCAAATGTACGGTAAAAAAAGGAATAAATAATAAATATTTCACAACATCACATATACCTACATTGATTTGACTCCAAGATAAATAGCTCAAGCACCGAGTGATCCGAGGTAATAAAAATAAATCATAGATACTGAGCGAACGTTGCGTTTGGGTTACATCCTAGATATCATCGTCACTTTCCATCAGGTGAATTGTGGTCAAGCGTTAGCCAATAGTACCTTAAAAAAGATAAGAACGAAAGGTTGTCGCTAGTTGGGCATTGGGCCAAAATCATAAAGCTGTTCACAGAATAATAAACTTCAACCTACAAGTTTCAGTGATATACAGTGCGACTACCATCAGAAGGCACTTCTGTGACGTTGTCAAAACAGCATTAGTTCCAACTTTTGCCACGTGTCAAAAAACCGTAGGCTGACTATAGATTTCAGGCGGCCAAACACTTCGCGTGGGACTAATCCAATTCAAAGGTTTCAAATTAGTTTCTAGTGGTTTTTAGTGAACAAATTTGGTGTTTATTTGTACAGTGAAGTGCCGCGAAGTGATCCTGATAATAGAATTGTATCGTTTTTAACACTGCTATTGTGTAGAGTGAGTTGTCACGTACAGCTTTGCTTGAAAGTAATAGGGTGTTACAACCCTCGTTTGAGTTTAGAATGGTGGCTGAATCCGTAGGTCGATAAAGCGCAAAACACGTTTTTTTGAGTGACAGACTTCGACTGTTGACTACCCACTTATTCTCATTAAGTTGCTCGACATTGGCAAGATATCCTCGGGTAGAGCCATAATATTAAAAAAAAATTGCAATCATTTGAGAATAAACTGCCTGTTGTAACAATTTCTATGAATCTCCCAATTAACAAAGTTTGTGTTGTCTAAATGTCTATGTCAGTGTACGTTTTGTTTGTTTTAGGTGATGTCTAATAATAACCCAAACTCAATTATCTGAAGAGAACCAGCTCATTTGTCAACAAATTTTCTAAGGAACGTGTCTCTTTAATCACTTGACATTGGCAGAGTTGTCTCGTAAGAGCAACAGCAAGCCATAAAAAAAAAACTGCCTGTGATATACACACAGCTAGACAGAATGACGAATGTATAAGAGTTCCGTTAGCTATTTGACTACGATAAAAGGTATAAAGAAAATAGTTTCAAAAGTTCGCTTCGCTTTTGAATAAAGCCTTGACAGCCACAGAATAGGAAAAGGAATGCGATATTATGTCATGCATTCCAATGCATCCATTTGCATCAGCGAACAGACTTCGCAGATACTGCTTGCATTCTATTAAAGAGTTGGAGATATATCATATTATTCTCGGATATTAATCGCATTTCATTTCAAATTTAATGGACTGACCAGATGTTGCATTTGGTATTGGACCCTGATTCATAATAATAATTAATTACGAACTTAATTCCCAACCTGGACAAACAATAGTTTGATGAACACTTGTTCTGTGCCTGAGAATAATATAATGTATTTATTTTAGGTGACGCGTTGACGATACTAGCACCGCCAGTAGATTTGTATTAATCGTGGCAATTATGAGACAGACTAGAGGCGGACAAACGAGCAAGCGAGCCACTTGATTGAAAGTAATCAGCCCCGCCCATGAACATCCGCGAAATCAGAGAGATCGCTAATGTATTCGAAAAGTCATCGTTTCACAAGTGGGAGAGCCACGCTTCGGCATAAATGGGCCGCCTCGACCGGAGTAATACCATGTCCTCACAGAAAACCGGCGTGAAGCAGTGCATGCGCTGTGTTTCGCTGCGTGAGCGAGGGTACCGGAGGCCCAATCCAGGGGAAGGGGGGTTAAAAGGTAAGCAGCGCACTTGTGACACCACTGGTGTTGCAGGCGTCCATGGGCGGCGGTAATCGCTTACCATCAGGTGATCAGTCTGCTCGTCTGCCACCTACATCAAAAAAAAAAAGTAACAACAGCTCGCGATCCTGATGAGCGAGTTGTTTACGATACTGCCTATTCGCTGTGCGACGGATTCACACTTACCTGCGTCTATGCTTTTATTTTGTAATGTTTCACGAATGTCCACACTAGTTAAAATAATATTTATCTATAGGTTAGTTCCATCATCTCGATGGATGGCGGTCTAATACTGTGCGTTTCTCCCAGAACTTTCTACCACGTACCTCAGTTCTGTGGAACAGTTTGGCTACAGGAGTATTTCTTGACGAGAAGAGCGTAAATTTAAAAAAAAAAAGGCCGGCAACTCGACCGGAGTGATACCACGGTCTCAGAGAAAACAGGCGTGAAGCAGCACTCTATGCTGTTTCGCTGCGTGAGTGAGGGTACAGGAGGCCCAATCTGGGGGAAGGGGGTGTTTGAATGTTGGCAGCGCACTTGTGACTTCACCGGTGTCCATGGGCTGCGGCAATCGCTTACCATCAGGTGAACCGTCTGCTCGTCTGCCACCTATGACATAAAAAAACATACATAAAGTCGAACATAGAACCTCCTCCTACTTTTGAAGTCGGTTAAAAATCGAACTGCCACACTCAGAGTCGTTGATTAACTTAGTTGGCTACTTAAGAAAAAATATTGACACTTATTGTGATATGCATAAAGACTACAGATACTAAAGTAAATGAACATTAGCTTAAATGACGTCTCTGAGTGCAGCCGTAAGCATAATAACTTTGGACGCAACTGTTAATATTATGCTAAGATGATATATTTCCATGCATTTTTAATCGACGATATAAAACAGATGATACTTCGACTTTTTTTTTTTTGGTGACCCAGTGAAAATGCACCTTATGCACGCTGAGAGGAGTTACGCTCTCCTCCGGGTTAGGTCTCTGCTAATCAGAGACCGTCCGGAGGCATACCCAATAAAAACACTGGGGCGTTTCCATCTCTCGCCCAGGAAACACTCAGACCGGGGTGAGGACTGCCACGGGGGCTTCATCCGTCGCCCGGTCGGGCGAAGAGGCTCGCCAGCTCGGCCTCTCTCCCACTCAACCTCCCGGGTAGCACCCACGCTGCTGGATGCAGTGCAAGCACCACCGAGAGGAGGACTGCGGGCACCCCTCCCCGCACATACACTGCTGGTTGCAGTGCAGTGCGAGTTAGGGACAAACCCGCAGGCTTTCAACATAATAACGCGTCGCAGAAACCGACTCCGCTGGCTGCGGAGCCGAGGAAATCCGCGACGCAAACAACTCCGACCTACCACCGCAATCCGTTGGCTGCGACCTTGCGGCGCAGGTCTCCAAACGTAGGCCTTGCGGCCACTGCGCTCGGAGGCGCTCCACTCTAGGGGGATGCCGACGTCAAAGCGCCCCGCCGGAAAACCGCCGCGCAACCCGCGCGGGCGGGGCCGGACACAGCATCCCCAGGTTCGAAGACAAAAATGGCGCCTGCAACCCCGCTGTGCAATGGTTTAACCCGCTTTCACGGGCCCTAGTGCACCGTCAGGGAACGACGCGAAGATGCCGGTCCTCAGACCCTCGGCGCGAAAATGTAGGCCCTGTAGCGAAGTGCGCTTCAGCGCGGTCGCACGACAGGGCCGGTCCGTCGGGTGTGCATCCTTCGGCTAACAAGTAGCAATCCACGAATGAATTACTACCCGTCATTGCCCAGGAAAAACCGTGCTCCGCGGTAACCGTTTCTGCCTAATACCAACCGAAGTTGGAATCAGGACAGAACTGATTACCAGCAGGGCCACTCGAGGAGGTAGATGCACCTGAGTCCCCAGATGATACTTCGACTAGCACAACCCACCACATCCCATGGTCATACCAACACTATGGTTATACTGGCCGAATCGTGGGAGATGTGCGCGGATATTGCGTGTCCTTGGGACTATTGCACTCCACCGCGCACAATTCTTGACTCCCTACAAGTTATCAATCTATATCCTTGTCCCCAATTGTGCGTTTCTTCCCCTTCTGGGGCCGCAGACGCCACATTACAAGTGGCGCCCTCTAGCGATGAGCAGTCCGGGTCGTTTCTCCGTCTGTGCCAGCCATGCGCGCACGCTCGCAGCCTGGCGAAGTTCGCCTCTGAGGACACAAGGTCCGGGTACCATATTGGTCCAGGTTCGTCAACCACAATCCCTTTTAGCAGCTCCCCACGTAGGTCCTGGTATACTGGACAGCACCACAATACATGATATCTGTTCCCCTCGCCGGGGAAAACCCGTGCTGGCAGTTCGATATCCCGCTGGAGATCTGAGGTGCACAGTGTAGGATTACGCGTTCAAGTAACTTACCAAGAATAGAGAGAAGCGTAATCGGGCGATACGCTTTTGGGTCCGTGAGTGGCTTATCATACCTTACCTCGACTAGAACAGTTGATGTTCTCAATACAACGCTATATTTTTTTTTATTATTCCACGCATGGGTTACTTTTTACTGTGTAGTTTGATTTCGATAATTCTTTGCTTAATCAAAAAAGTTCACCCAAGTTGATTCCGTATAATTTGATTGTTCATTCACTGAGTGCTCTCGTTGCGTCGCATAGAATGACATCTAATGAACTACTAACGCCTATACGCTATAACAATAAGGTTCACTTTTGAATGAAGTTGAGCATAAGTTGAATATGTTGGTAGAGGTGACGTCACTTGGTGAAACCTATTAAATTTAATTAAATACTGGCTGCTTTTGTCAGTGGCTTCACAGAGAAATTAAAAGTCATGACTTTCAGTGTTGGCTTTATCAGTTTACTCGTGTCCTGCCAGGGCTTCGCACGAGTGCAATATTATACATGTCGGAGCGTCATTACACAATAACAATAGAAAGTAGACCTCCACCTTCTTATAGGTAAGTATTGTGACAAGGTCCTAAAGTGTATACATATTTTTGGAGTTGCCTGTACAAACAAACAAACACATATACAGCACAACATTATGAGGGAGATTCGGTTAAGGGACTTACTTGAATTGAAAAAAACGATGTGGGTTTATTCCCGCTGTCCACCCTCTGCTTGTCCACCCCGGGTGGACAGTGCAACGATTGTTAAAAAAATTCCCGCTGTCCACCCCTTCTTGGTTGAAAGAGGGGGTGGACAGCGGGATTTTTTTTATCAATTGTTTTCCTGTCCACCCGGGGTGGACAAGCAGAGGGTGGACAGCGGGAATAAACCAACGATGTGTTAGCATAAATGTAAACCAATCCTCGTGCTCGTGACATTTATTATCATACGACATGTATCACTAAAACATCGTTTTTTGTATGCATTTCATGTGACCTCAACCATGTTTTTTCATATCGACAATCCCGAGAATTGTGTTCCAGATATTTTAAAAATGTTAAAAAATTTACTATTATTGATACCACGAGAGCCCGTCCGCTCACACATTAAAAATTGTGGGTAATCGAAATTGTTCAGGTAATTATTTTGTATGTAGAAGTAAAGCCCGAAAAGAAAAAGTACCAAACCCCTTTAGATAGTTAGATAGAGACTTTATGCTATGGTCACTTATAAAGCCCTTTGACCGCAGATCCTCCGCTGCGCTTCTTGGGCTAAGTAGGAACTACATAACCCCCCTCCTCCTAGCCTGAGGAGGGGCGTGGCCGTACACCCCGTGTAGGGGCCTGTGGGGGAGTGGGGTTGCGGGGAATAGCCTCGTGCAGTTCCCGTGACCCCATTCTATACCCACGGGTGGTTGAGCCCCGGGAGTTTTAGTGGGTATGCCCTCAGGTCGCTTCATGTCAGAAGAAGCGGCCCGGAGGGTGAGTCCCACAGTACCCTGTCGCCCCCCGGCGGCAGGGTCTGCGTAATGCATTTCTCCCGGGAAACCAAAAAAAAAAAAGTAGGAACTACATACGCGAGTATAAGAACATTAACCGATCTCTGTTGCCTCAATAAGCACATGGCCACTATAGGACTCAGCGACACTAGAATCTGCAGAATGTGTAACGAGGCGGATGAAACTCCTATACACATAATCACTGAAATCTGACCACTAATGCGCAAACGTAGCATACGTCAAAAAGCCAGGCATCCTTTGGAAGGTCAAGCGGTACTTTAAGCCCAAAAGCAGCTCTTAAGTTTATATCCGAAGCTGGCCTGCAGAGCCTGGACTATCATCAACGTGTGGCATGCCTCTCGGTACTACCGGATTCGTTTCGGGGAGTGTGCGGAGATTCTGACTGACCGGATGGCGCAATTGGTAGTGACCCTGCCCCTTACGCTAAAGGTCGTGGGTTCGATCCCCACCCTGGACAAACATTCGTGCGATGAACACTTGTGTTTGTTCGGTGTCTGGGTGTAATATATGTATTTAAGTATATATTTGTGTTCCTCTGTTGTCTGATACTGTAACACAAGTGCTTAAGCTACTTAGTACGGAATCAGGTCGACCTATGAGTTGTTGTGAGAACTATTATTATTATTCTACATGATTTGATCCCCCCAGCCCATTCCATCAGGGTTTTCGTCCTTATGTGGTAAAGCGAACTGCTAAGGAATGGAACTCCCTGCAGGGGTCTGTTTTTCTTGACCACTTTAATCTGGACATTTTAAGGCAAGAGAGAACAGGCATCTTTTAGGAAAACGCGTATCATCCTAAACCTCATCGTCGCTTTCCCTCAGGTGCAATTGTGGTCAAGCGTTGGCCTATTGACCAAAAAAAATTGCACTTTTGAGCCCTAATGAAGCTAGGGATCTCAGTCCCAAACAACTTATACACTTTTTGAAAAGTGTAGGGTTTGAGACTGATATGTAGCACAGTGGCGATCACAATACGTGGCAGTGATATTGATCTGAATAGGAACTGCATTACATGTCACTGTCGATTTATTCTCTCCTTGGTAAATTCGCCTTGTATTCAATTTTACACCATTATTTTTATGCGTATCGATTTCTCCATCACGCGTTTTCTGATTAAAAACACTGCAGAGCAAATATCACGTTGCGTCTGTTGGTAAACTGATATAATCCCCATGCTATTTTTATTTGAAATCAAACACGCTGTTAAATTGGAAACATGGCGACGCGTGGGCTTTGATTTGCTCATCAATGTCATTTCATTAGAGCTTTCAGTTTTAAAAAAGATTTAAAGAGAACATCCAATTTTTAAATATAAATAAAGCTATTAGGAGCGTACCATGTACACACGGTGTATCTTGAGTTACCCTTGTTGGACTTTGGACTGTCCTTAGGTTAACTTGATCTGATGTCGACTGTACCTACTAGGATACCCTGTGTTACAAAGTAATGGTGATGGGTGTTTTACGTTTCCTTAAAATTAATACGTTGCTATCCTTACCTAACCTTTACTTGATGAGCGGCAGCAATCGATTTCCATCAGGTAATCCGTCTGCTCGTCTGCCACCTATCACATAAAATAACATTTTTGCGCACCAAAAATACTAAGTGCACATAAAAATCATCGTTTGATATTCAATTAGTTGTTTTGGTGTGCCAATAGGTAATTTTTAGAGCTAATTCCACATCGAGTCATTAAGGTGATGCATCGACGAATAAAAGAATATCATACCTAATACTTTCCTTACTGAACTCATTAGATGCAGATTAGGCACGAAAGATGAAATCTGCTGCCTCTTTCAAACGTAGTCTCCAAATATATCTATTAAACGAACAGATTGCAAATTCATGAGCAGCCGTTTTAGTCCACTCAATCCTACAACAGTTACACAATAAACATACACTCACAACAACACAAATACTTATATAGCTAGCATATTTACATGTAAATATAAATATACACATATATATTCACATACATATACACGCACACGCATACACCACCCTCGAACATCTACACTCATTCATACATTGTTAAGCATTGTGCTATTACGTTGCTGTACAATACGTACCTATTTTTGTAACAAAAACTGTTAACAAGTACCTATAAATAAAGTTGTTTGTTTCGTTGACTGATGACGCTCCCTCAACTAACTGGCTTCCACAGAATACCAGCGGTGTGATCGGGGCTACCTCCCCGGTCGTGCCATATGCTGAGTGGGCGCCATTTTGGTCCAATTACTTTCGTTTTTGAATTCAGTGTATTCGTTTTTATTTTCATTGTATTTATATGTAATTCCGGACCGAATAAAAAGATTTTTCATTTCATTTCATTCATTCATTCATTCATTCATTGATTCGCTTCTATTGCAAAACGATTTAATTTGTTGGTGTCATGACAAGAGGTTGTTTTTAAACATAGACAAGTGTAAACACATCCGCTTTTCAGGAGCAAGGAGAGCTCCTTCTCAAAAATACACCAGTTCAAGAACTTTATTTCTAAAAAAGAATTAACATTCACTTAACATGAGAACATAAATATATTTTTTTATGCTAGAGGCAGACAAACGAGCAAGCAAGTCACCTGATGGAAAGTAGTCAACGCCACCCATGATCATCCGCGAAATCAAAGAGATCTCTTATGTGTTGCCGGCCTTTTTAAAAAGAGTACGCTCTTCTCTTGAAGGTCCCCAAGTCGTAGCCGTCGGGAAATAGCAATCAGTCTCCTGCAGCCAAACCGTTATGAATTGAAAAAATATATAAAATTGGTTATGCAAACAGATTTATTTGCTTTATTTTTACGCATGCATGTCATACAAGATAAATAAATCACGCACGCTCGTACGAGGGGGCCTACATTCAACAGAGGATGGCAATTTGCTAATTGATTAATGAATCAAACAAATCAATGATCCGTTAAGGTCTACAACGAAACATTTTTTTTATGAGAAAGGGAGGCAAATGATAGATAGATAGATAGAAACATTTATTCACTGAAAATACGACACACCACATTTTACAGATAAGAAAGGACGTAACAAATATAATTGTATAATATTTAAACAAGAGAGAAAAAGAAACAAATACAAACTAAACAGCAAACGAAACATTACAAAAATAAAAGGAGACAAAAAAAAAGTAATAATACGGCTTTTCAAGCCGGGCAATAAGTATTTGCGTACAGGTGTGTGTGTAAGGTATGTCGCGATATTCAGTGAAAAGTAGCTCACTCAGCTTCGACCATGGCTTTAGGTAGGAGTACTTTCAGGCCATGACGCTGGTTTTATCTGAGTCCTAATGTCACGCACGGTACGGTACGGCACGATATATATAGGTACATAAATAGTTTATAAATAAATTAAATATAATGTTCTGTCTAATGGTGTAAAAATAAATATACAATAAGATAGACAATAGAATAATATGATGGGATATAAACAAGTATAGTGTAGTGAGAGCGAGATGCTCGAGTGAGTTGGAAAAGGACCGAAGCGATGATTCCCGCAGAGCTCGTTTGTGAACCCTTTTCGCTGTGCAATGCAAATGAGCTAACAAGACATCTGATGGAAAGTAATCACCACCGCTCATGGACATTAGCCACACCAGGGGGAGTGGAGATGCGTTGCCGGCCTTTTAGAAAGATATAGGCTCATTTCTTGAAGACCTTAATGTCGTACAGGTTTGGAAATACTGCTGTTGGAAGTTGATTCCACAATGAGGAGGTGCGTGCCAAAAATTGACGTGTAAAGGGCACGGTGTGGACCTCCACCCATCCAGATGGTACGGGTGGAATCCTAGTTTACGGCGTGTAGTACGGTGGTGAAATTCAGCAGCGGATATTAACTCCAACAACTCCTCGGAACACTCACCATGGTAAAGGCGGTAAAAGACACATGGAGATGCGACTTCTCTCGAAGGGCCAGAGAGTCTAAGCGATCAGTGAGATGCTCGTCGTCGACTATTCGAGTTGCACGACGAAACATAAATTACGGACGAATCTTTATCGCCATCCCTTTCACTCGAGTTATGCGTCTCCTTTAATGGACGCGGTATTTTCTCACTCGTTACGGGATATTTTTTATAGTAGGTCACTCTAGAACATTAAAATCTTTCTCTCTTTCTGAATCCGAAAAGGTTAGTACAAATTGAAATGAATTATTTATACGGAGTTCATTGTGACACCGCTCAAGATTCTTTTTCTACACTTAAGGATGGCAAACTATCGATAGTTTAGTTCTCCTCCAGTCGGCATTTAACCTAAACTGGACGATTGCTTAACCTAGTACCTACGCAAGAGATTAGTTAATAATAATACATATTTCACAACATCACCTTTATTGATCTGACTCCGAAATAGGTAACTCAAGCACATGTGTTACGGATATCTGAACTAACAGCGGAATTACAAATAAATAAAATTAATACTTTTTTTAAATATAAACATAGAAAACACCCATACCAATACAAACAGACAATGTTCATGCCCACAATGTTTGCACTGTGCGGGGATCGTACCTGCAACTGTTGCAACAGAGGCAGCGTTCACTGCCACTGATCCAAATGAATTTTCATAGTACATAAGCTTATGTGAAATCGTTAGGGCAGTATATCCCCTTACATTTCGATTGAACAAGAGCGACTTGAGCGTCTTGAGCAATATAATAATATGACCGGCGAAAGACCGGACACAGGAAAAAACAGGAGGGTACAAGAACGCCAACTTCCTGACTGGAAACCGAGACTGGCACTAAGATCTTATAACAGAAAAACTCTGGCACAAATGCATTCAAGTATAAAGGCGAGGTCAGTTGAGGAAACCTGACGAAAAGATTGATATTTCAGCTTCCACTTTTAAGAACTTATACACCGAATTTTTTTCATCGTTTACATCCCCAAAATCTCATAATAAGTATCGTAAATAAAGTCCACTTATCAAGTTTGATCAATGAAATAAGCGGAAAAAAAAAGCTGTTCCATACATTACAGCCGGGTCTATTTTCCTTCCTGCATGACCCAAAGGTTGAGTGGTAAAAATGCCTCTAGGCATTAAGTTCACCTATTGTATCGTTTTTTGCAAAAAAGTTTTAAATACACTGCACGCACACACTCACCCCCACGCAACACAAGTTTAATAACAGAGTGCTACTTTAGAGTTATTTTATATATTTAGGTATACTGTTTTTGTAATCTAGGTTTAAGAGAAATTTTTTTTTTGTTATTTATGTTCTAAGCCCTCGCATCCGTACCCTCGCACTCGACCTTAGAGGGGTAGGAGCGGCTGAAAATCAGCGCTGACCTATGTCAGCATTAGCTGAGCCATTGCCTTTTGCTTTCTTTAGATTACTGTTAATATTTAAAAAAAAAACGAAGTATGTAAGGTAGATAAGTTCTAGTGTTACGGAAATACCTATGTACCTGTTTTGTTTTATGAGAAAGCAATAAACGTATTTTTATTTATTTATTTAAATAAATAAAAATACGTTTATTGCCGTGTGGTCCCCGGCAGAGTAGAATAGGCCACCCTCACTCTTACCGAGGTGTCGTAAAAGGCGACTAAGGTAAAGCTGCTGGCATGATCATCAGCACCCAGAGAAGGAAAACTCTGCTTTTATATCAAAACCCTCGCCAACCCGTCTGCCAAGCGTGGTGAGTATGGCAATTACCCCTCATGTGATTGAGGGAGGCCCGTGCCCCAGCAGTGGGGACTTAAATGGGCTGATGATGATGATGATGATGATTTAAATAAATAAATATTCTATTTTGTATAAAATTATGATGTTGACGATAAAAAAATGACGTTGTATGAAGAGTTTTACTCCAAAATAGCCAGCGCCATTGCCCACAGAAAGGTACCTACCTCTTCCTTAAGTCGCGGCTTTAGCTGAGTGAGCTCTTTTTGCTACGCAACGCGACACACCTGGACACAATGTAAATATTGCCCGGCCAAATGATTAAAATTTGTAGGTTTTTTTTCTTTTCTCTGTAATTAATGTTTGGTGTGTTATTTCTACTTTTGTTTTCATTTCGCCAGTTCGTCTTTTTTGTAATATTGTGTGTCATGTGTGTTAAACAAATAAATGTCTTTATATTTAACTTATCATAAAATATATTCATATATTATTATTTATGTTATGTAATATTATTACTATTATAAATATATTTCTGCCATTTTCAATGTCATTTGTTAAACTGCTTTGCACTGCTTTCCCCTATTACGAATACGTTATTTCTTTCCTCTACCCAAAGGTTGTCTGGAAGAAATCGCTAGAGGTGATAAGACCGCCTTATTGTACTGTCTGTTGTTGTTGTATCATACTGGGATTTTGTTTTTGTGCAATAAATAATATCTCTCTATCTATCTATACTGTTAACTGAAAAATAAAGTAACACAATAACTAAAAATCAAATGCTTGGCACTTCTGTAAATAAATCTTTGATATGTCAATAGAAAATAAACAGTTAGGTATTATAATATGTTTTTCTTTTTTATGAAAACGATATTTTTTTTATTCTTTTTTCTTATTATGAAAAATGACAAAAATCTATTTTAGCCCCTCGGGTTTTGTCAGTTGCATTGTTGGCTAACTCGTCGGTGATAGTTAATAAGTTAGACAGAGACGGTATTCTAAGAAACCGCCGGACTTTAATTTATCAACGTACTAACTATGATTAGTTCGCTACGAGGCACATCACTACTTCCTTCCTCCCCTCCGCGTCAACTGCAAACTCGGTTTCATCTCGGTTCCGATATTGAAAACACGGTTTTCTTGTTCCTTGGAAGGAGAAATTCTATTCACTGGTCACGATTAAATTGATTTTATAAAGTAAGGTGATTTTTTATAAAATTGAATTTTATATTCATAGTTGCGCTTTCAAGTGAAAATCTGCGAGGTTCAAAGTAGTTTCAAGAGGCAAGATGGGAAACGTAGATAGAAATTCAGTGCATCTTACTAGTTATTTACTTGTTGTTGTTGTGAATATAAATTTACTTATTTTGATTTAGTATTAGAAGCTCAAATGGCGATTTTCAAATTATTACATTCAAATTGCTAAACCTCTTTACTGCATTTAAAATAAAATTTAAAAAAATATATATTTCACAACGTCACATACATTGATCTGACTCCGAGATAGGTAGCTCAAGCACCTGTGTTACGGATATCAGAATCAACAGTGGGATTACAAATATATACATATACGACTTTTCTTTTTGTAAATACATACTTATAATACATAGAAAACACCCAGACCAATACAAACAGACATGTTCATGCACACAAATGTTTGTACTGTGCGGGGATCGAACCCGCAACCCTTGGACCAAAGGCAGCGTTCACTACTACGTCGTCAAATTTCTCCCCCTAGTTAACCCCTTGCAAGGGTGATTTTCAAATTATTAGTCTAAATACAATTTTTCAAATCGTCGTCGTCAGTCGTCAGCCCATTTAAGTCCCCACTGCTGGGGCACGGGCCTCCCTCAATCACATGAGGGGTAATTAGCCATGATCACCACGCTTGGCAGACGTATTGGCGAGGGTTTTGATATAAATGCAGAGTTTTCCTTCTCTGGGTGCTGATGATCATGCCAGCAGCTTTACCTTAGTCGCCTTTTACAACACCTCGGTAAGATCACACCACACGGCAATTTTCACATACCTAACATCAAAAATGGCGGCCTCTCATTCAAACTTCTAACACCCTTTTGACCCCCTTAAGGGTTAAATTTTTAAAAAAGAAGAACCCTCTTCCCAAAGGGTCAAAAGTTTGGGTGCACAGCCCAAACTTTTGACCCTTTGGGATGAGGGTTTCTTTAATAGTGAAGGTGTGCACTTAGAACATTCTTAAAACTTAAACCCTATTGCCTACAATAGTCAATATACAAAATTTTGGAATTAAACTTTTTTTTATGTGATAGGTGGCAGACGAGCAGACGGATCACATGATGGTAAGCGATTGCCGCCACCCATGGACACCCGCGACACCATTGGAGTCAAAAATGCGCTGCCAACCTTAAAACCCCCTTTCTCCTGGATTGGGCCTCCGGTACCCTCACTAACGCAGCGAAACACACCACAATGCCGCTTCACGCCGGTTTTCTGTAAGCCGTGGTATCACTCCGGTCTAGCTGGGCCATTCATGCCGAAGCGTGGCTCTCCCACGGTCGAATCTGATTGCCGACTAATTTGTCCCGGAAGCCAATTAAAGTATCAAGTAACAAAGGGGACGCCGAGTAATTACAAAATCACAGGCATAAAAATAGAAGACAAGTAAAACTTTGTCTTCTAATAAGTAAGGCGTGGAATAGGTCCAATAAGCATTGGCCCTTTGAGTCACCATAATGAAAACGGGAATGTGTAAGAATATAGTCCACTACTAAGGTTAGGACTAGTGCAGTCGACTATCGATAGTTTAGGTATTAATAGATGACGTCATATCATTTGTCTTCTTCTCATCATCATACCGTGTAATTCCTGGTTGCATTCATAGCTACCGCTTTGGAGCCCAGGGTACGTTTGGACCATGATTCCGGATTTGAGGAAGACTCCCCAAACTCCCGAATTACCAGACTTAATTACAATGATGCGACTGCCGTCTGGTCTTCGCAACATTTTGACGTCATATCAATAGTGTCGACAGTATATCGATAGTTCAGGACTAGTCGATACTATTGATGGTACCGTTGTTTTTAAATATTAAACCATAACGATACTATTGATAGTGTCATCACAAGACTATCAAAAGTTTACCAATTTACAATAGTAAATTAAAGTATCAGCCTATAAACTGTACCATTGCAGGGCACAGGCCTCCATCATTGAAATCAAGTTATCGCTACTATGATGGGATTAGGCTTAAGTTGTTGCGCTAACTCGGTAATGGCCGTCAAATAAGATTCCATGTCAGTATCGAGCTTGGTTTGCAAAGATAGTTCGGAGGAGACTCAAACGCCTACATAGCCCTCTGTCTTCATACGCGGTTTTTAAATTGTCCCACGCAGCCTTTGCTCCTGCAGCATTGCGCACGTGAGGATACGCCGAAGAATGAACTGACAGACATATTTTTGCCAAGGCTTTCATGTCACGTTTGCAATCCTGTTTTCCGTCCTTATTAGTTGGCTCTATGCACTCCCATAGGTCCTCGTTCACCAGTATCATCTTCATGGCAAACTTCCAATTATGATGATCTTGAACTCCATGAAGTTTCTCTATTGGAAAATTCGCCTTGTCGCCGGCGGCCATCTCGCGATAGTGCTCGCGATAGTTTTACCAAAACCGCGATTTCTTGTACAAATTATCTACTCGCAGCAGGGATTAACACCCTGGGCCTATAACCTAAAGGGTTAAGGGCTGAAATAATAGAAGATTGCAAAACAAATTTGAGATATATACACTTAGAGCTGACATACGAGAGAGAGCGAGACATTCAGTTAGAGACAACATGTCTTATGTCATTTGCATTCGTTTCGTTTTACACTTCAACAATCACCACGCTTGCCAAATACGGATTGGCGATAACAAATCCGAGCTATGTTCGAAAAGTTCGAAACATACTTATCAGTGGACCCGGGAATCCAGCCCAGGACCCCGAGAGCACGGCCCAGTACTTAAGGCACTAGACCAACAGGCCAATATGATAGTTTTTACTAATACGTAGGTACCAATAAACTATCGATAATATAATATTATTTTTTACTTTCATTAGTCACTAGGATAAGATTACTTATATTAATTGCTATTAGAATGTTAGATAGATAGATAGAAACATTTATTCACTGAAAAATATGACACACCACATTTTACGGAAGAAAGGACGCAACAAGTATAATCATATAATATTTAAACAAAGAGAAAAAGAAACAAATACAAACTAAAATAGCAAACACAACATTACAAATATAAAAGGAGACAAACAAAAAAAAATTAAAAGAGAAAAAAAAAGTAATAATACGGCTTCTCAAGCCGGGCACAAAGTATTTGCGAACAGGTGTGTGTGTGTGTAAGGTATATCGCGATAGTCAGTGAAAAGTAGCTCACTCAGCTTCGGCCATGTCTTTAGGTAGGAGTACCTTCAGGCCATGGCGCTGGTTTTATGTGAGCCCTAATGTGACGCACGGACGATATAATGGTACATAAATAGTTTATATGTATATGTACATAAATAGTTTATAAATAAATGTTACCACGTACCTTTTTGTAATATCGATAGGATTCTCTTTTTCGAATGAAAACTATCGATGATTCCGTAACACTACCAAGGATATACAAACAACAGAACCCACCGAAATCGAGGACTATTTCAAATAAGATGTAAATTAAATCGGGTACATGGAAGGATTAGCTGGATATTCATGAAATTGCAAGATGGATGCCATTTCAAATGTCTTTTAGTGTAGATTCATAACAGATGGTCTTCTTGATCAAGACTTACATAATATACTTAGGTAGATGCTATACATAGCATAGTATAGTATTTATAATATTCTCCAACCAATTACGGCTACGGCGGCCAATCTCAATGATCAGCCACGTACGCAGGATATATTATTGTGCTCAAGTGTTTGCACAAACACAAGTGCACTCTATAGAGGGTCCCATCGGAATATGAGGGTAAGGGAATAGTCCCTTACCCTCATATTCCGATGGGACACCAGGGTGACATGACCGAAGAGGGATCGGGCGCAGGACCAACGGCTTAACGTGCTTTCCGAGGCACGGGGGTACAAGACCGCCAACTTCCAGACTCCGGGCTGACACTAAGAATTTCTTACCGAAAACTTAGGTACAATTTTTTGGTCCCGGTTGGACCCGGGACCTCTTGCTCAGTTGTCGGTTTAAAGTGCGACCCACTAACCACTACGCCACCGAGGCAGTCAAAAATAATAGCTCAAATAAATTAAAATCATAATATGACTCTACTATGAAACTGAAACTGTAAATATGACTGTAACATAAAAATGTTAACTAGGTACAACAATAAGTAACATATATCAAGGTTGCCTTAAGTAAACTAACACCTATTGTAACTTATAAATGAATAATTAAAAATATTATAATGAATAAATCATCATCAGCCTATCGCAGTCCACTGCTGGACGTAGGCCTCTCCAATTGTTCGCCACTGTGATCTATCCATGGCTTCTCGCATCCAGCTCTTGCCAGCCATCCTGCGCAGATCGTCCCCCCACCTAGCCAGAGGGCGCCCTACATTACGTTTGCCAAGACGCGGTCTCCACATACAATGCAATCATACAATAAATAAATAAAATATCTTTATTTCAACTAAGAAAAGCCTTTACAAAATTAGTGGCAGGAGCCCCCTTTTAAGCTTCAGAAAGCCTGTGTCAGGAGGCACAAATATTTAGTATTTTATTTAATATAAGAACACGTAAAGATCCCTACCCTACTTTCAATTTAAAGTTCTTCTGATTTCAATATAAACTTCTGATTTGAATAATATTTTTGAGCCCATGGATATCAGACGCGAAGAAACCGGAAGGTAAAATTTCGGAGAATCACCCATTGAATTCCATTATTGTTAGAGTGCAACCACGATCAGAAGGCACTTCAGTGATATTGACAGGGGGGCGTTTTAAAACGTTTTTTCTATGCGAAAATGTCAAAGCAGCATTAATTCTGATTTTTGACACGTGCCAAATAACCGTTATTGATAAATATAAATATAAATAAATATTTCAGAACATCACATACATTGATCTGACTCCGAGATAGGTAGCTCAAGCACCTGTGTTACGGATATCAGAATCAACAGCGGAATTACAAATATATACGAATAATACTTTTCTTTTGTAAATACATACTTATAATACATACAAACACCCAAACCAATACAAATAGACATGTTCATGCACACAAATGTTTGTACTGTGCGGGGATTGAACCCGCAACCCTTGGACCAAAGGCAGCGTTCCCTACCACTGTTCCAAACGGGTCGTCAATTCGGTATCTTATCAATAAGGTCGTTTCTTATCTTATTGATAAGATAAGATAAGAAACAATTTAATGACCACAACATATTACACATAGAACAAAACAGAGAAAACAAGGTACAGAGACAAAGAGTTGCGGCCAACAAGGCTCAGCCTCAGCATATGCTGCAGCTGCCACACACAGCAGCTACAGCGCTGGTTTTCAGGCTGGACCTTGGGTGACGCCTTTGCATTGAAAAAAAAACTAAAGATTGGCATGCAATAAAAACAAGTAAAAAGAAAATGAAAAATGACATATACAAAACAAAGATATAATAACACAGAGATACATAATCAATTTTAAAATATTAAAATTATATTTAATTATTATTGGACAATAGGACTTGACTGACCCTCTAACTTAAAAAAAAAATGTAGTTAAGATCGCATTTTTTTCTTTTCAGATGTGAACCGTGTTGGCTGACTTCATTTAAAGATCAAACTTGATACCATAGCGACGACATTAAGTGAGTTTATTCAAATTTATTTAATGGATTTTTTTTTCGTTATAAATTATAAAACAAATTATAATGTAAGTACTATAATGAGACGTTCATGATGAAATATGATGAATATTTACAAAATGGTCAACGGCTCACCACTGAGCTGATGGTAGAAAATACGCACATAGATTTGAAAATTCCAGAGGTTCATGCTCTGATTACATCTGGGACCCTTTTTTTATATATATTTATGAGAGATGGCAGACGAGCAGACGGATCACCTGATAGTAAGCAATTCCGCCGCCCATAGACACCCGCAACACCAGTGGAGTCACAAGTCCGCTGCCAACCTTTTCCCCTTACCCCCATTGGGCCTTCGGAAACCTCACTCACACGGCGAAACACAGCGCAGGCGCTGCTTCACGCCGGAGCCCTGAACGGTGCGTTCTTATTCATTGATCTACCATCGCTCTTATTTTATTTTTTTTATTTTACAGTTTTAGGGAATCTTACAGCTAAACCACTGATAGCACTGAGTTTAAACATAATAAGGCCATTTACAAGTTTCCACTTCTAGAAATAAAAATACATTAAAAAAGAAAAAAAGCACAGTAATAAAATGTTGTATTCGCACAAGTTACCTACTCGTTATTATTAAAAAACTCGACACACAGAAATCTCTTTAGTTGTGCAACACTGTTGTTAAAGAGGTTTATATCAAGATTTTGAGAGTTTGTCAAATTTGCTAGCTGCTCTTAAAATTAATGCATTTTGCCTATAGTTGGTGGTCACTATAGGAACGTTCAGAAGTTCTGGATCCCTTAACGGTTTCGCAGGCGCACGGAAGGATAATTTAGTAAGCAGTTTCGGACAATCCACCGACCTATTTGCGATTTTTAATAAGTAAACTACGTCAGCTAAGTCCCTGCGTTTCTGGAGTGGAAGTATATGATGACGTCTGCAACGCAATTGGTAACTAGCATTATATTTCCTACTTGCTATAATAATCTTTTTTTTTTCTCTTCATATAATTAATTAGATTTTGTTTGTTTGTTTTACATTTAATTTATTTTTTTTACATTTTGTTTAATTTTTCCGTCCGTGTGTATGTACCGCGAGTGCCTTTCAAGGAAGGCCTCCGCAGAATACCAGCGCCACGAAGACTTCACGGCTTCGTGGCTAATGCTGAGCGGAGACCTTTTAAGTGCCAACATTATAATTGCTTTTCCTTGTTTTTGTTACGTTTTTATTGGTATCTTAATAAACAAATTCTTATTCTTATTCTTACTTCTAAATTGCAGGTATCTAAGAAAACGCTTTAGAATATTTTCCAATCTGGATATATAAACACCATACGTTGGGTTCCATATTTGTGACGCGTATTCCAGGTGGCTGCGAACAAAAGTACAGTAAAGGATTTTAAGAGTTTTAATATTTTGGAACAAAGACGATGCTCTTAAGACGAACCCCAGTGCCCTGGATACCTTCTTAACCACAGAGTCAACGTGGGAATCAAATATTAGCTTACTGTCAAAATGTACTGTAGATCCCTTATTTGCTTGTATCAGACTATATACTGTCCCATTGCATGGCAAAGGCCTCCATAATAGAAATCAAGTGATCGCTACAATGATGGGGTTAGGCTTAATGTCCACACTTGCCTAATGCAGATGGATGATCACAAACCCGAGCAATGTTCGAAAAATTCCAAACATACTTTTTGCTCGACCCGGGAATCGAACTTAGGACCCCAAGATCACGGCCCAGTACTTAAATCACTAGACTAACAGGGCGTTGTTCTGGTTTTCGTTTAAAACGTATAAATCTTTCGCCTTATTTGCTTATGTATCATTAAATTCTTTATAACTCCGCCATTACGCAAGACGACTGTAAAATCGCCATCAATTTGAAATATGACAGCATAATGCAGCCTTAATATAGACGTATGTATTATAGACGTATCTCAATACTCAAGAAACAGTAATGTAGCACAGACGAGCATAACACCCGTGATTTGACGACGCTATAATAATAAAAGCTTATGTTGATTTTATACGACGTAGGACGAAAGACGAATTTTGATGTCGTTTTTAGGGTTCCGTAGCCAAATGCCAAAAAACGGAATCCTTGTAGATTCGTCTTAACGTGTTTTCCGTCCGTCCGTCCGTATTTCACTGACACTTTTGTCTGAAACTATAAGAACTATACTATTGAAACTTGGTAAATAGATGTATTTTGTTAAACGGATTACGATTTTGACAAAGATGTAGGAAAAAAAATTTGGGGGGTCCTCATACTTACAACTGAAACTCTTTTTTTCTCACCATACCCATCCGTGTGGTGTATCTATGGATAGGTTTTTAAAAATGATATTCAGGATTCTACTTTTTTTTTTATGATATAGGTGGCAGACGAGCAGACGGATCACCTGATGGTAAGCGATTACCGCCGCCCATGGACGCCTGCAACACCAGTGGTGTCACAAGTGCGCTGCTTACCTTTTAACCCCCCTTCCCCTGAATTGGGCCTCCGGTACCCTCACTCACGCAGCGAAACACAGCGCATGCACGGCTTCACGCCGGTTTTCTGTGAGGACGTGGTATTACTCCGGTCGAGCCGGCCCATTCATGCCGAACTTTTACTTTTTTTTTTCTCCTAAAGTGGTAAAATGTCCATCCATTTATCTTATTTGCTGCTACGAAACCCTTCATGGGCGAGTCCAACTCGCACTTGGCCGGTTTTTCTGTCTTGAGTTATGACGTTTTGATGACGAAACAATTCTCATTATGCATTGAATTGGAGGCGAGGGTATTGCGTCAATTTTCGTATATTTTTCGCGCTTTGGTAGGCTACTGTAGTTAAGGGTAGACGAGGTTTGCTTTTTTATGAATTCATCATCATCATCATTTCAGCCAATAGACGTCCACTGCTGGACATAGATCTCCCCCAATGTTCTCCACACAGATCGGTCCTGTGCCGCCCGCATCCATTGGATTCCCGCGATCTTCACCAGATCGTCGGTCCACCTTGTGGGGGGCCTGCCACGGCTGCGACTTCCTGTACGTGGCCTCCACTCGAGGACCTTTCCGCCCCAACGGCCAACTGTTCTCCTCGCTATGTGCCCTGCCCATTGCCACTTGAGGCATGCAATCCTTTGGGCTATGTCTGTGACCTTAGTTCTCCTGCGGATCTCATCATTTCTGATACGACCACGCAGGGAGACTCCGAGCATAGCCCTCTCCATTGCTCTCTGGGCTTATGGATAGGTAGTACAATTTCATAATAATCTTAGATAGATAAAAAAGATAGGTTTGGTTAAGTTGGGCAGCATTTGGAAAACTACGTCGTGTCTTCGTACCGTCGATACCACAGTGCCTAAAGACAAAAGTCTTCAATCAGTGCGTACTACCCGTCATGACATACGGAGCCGAAACGTGGACACTTACGTATGGCTGGTCCACAAATTAAAGGTCGCTCAGCGGGCTATGGCTCGAGCAATGCTCGGCGTCTCTCTCCGAGATCGAATCCCAAATGAGGTGATCCGGCAGAAAACCATGGTCATCGACATTGTTCACCGGATTAGCAAGCTTAAGTGGCAGTGGGCTGGCCATTTGCTTGTATTATGTAGGTAGTTACAACCTATTGTGTGTGATATCTTAGCGTTTTGAACTTTCGAAAAATCATTTGCCAAATATCACTTTTAGCACAACTGGTGACGTATTTTGCATCTCTGGATTTTTCAATTCTATGTGCATATTTCTACCACTAGCTCGGCGGGGTAACAGCATAAGGAAACCTGCAGGTGTTGGAATGTTTCTCGAAAATTGTGGATATTGTAACGATGGTGAACTCCTCCTTGCTTTGGAGTCGTTGCTGTCGCTTTGGAGCCCGGGGTGCGCTTGGGCCATGATCCAGGATTCGGGAAGTCGGGTAATTACTGACCTGACCTTCGCAAACCTTATACAGGGGAAACAGGGCAACTGGTTCACGGTTACACATTCAGAATCATTATCTCAATATTGTAGGTATTGTAACGAAGGTGAACTCCTTCGTTGCTGGCTGTCGATTTAATGTCAGAAGAATTTAGAAGAAAATTATGCATTTGAATATGGAATCCTGAGGGGAGTGTCAAGAGGGCTTAAAGAGGTTTTTTTTTGTTCAAAAGTTATTAAGTACATAGCATAAAATTACATTTGTAGACGGCCGCCGCCAAGGCCGAAGAGTTTTTAACCAGGAATTCAGTCGCACAGTCGGCGCACAGTGAAAATAGCAAAGTAATCTGATAGTGAACCTCCGAACGTTTTGCGTAACCATATATTGTATACTAGACTGCGCCCGCGGCGTTGCTCACGCAGTTTTAGTCTTTATTACAAAAGTCTTCATTCAAACTTCAAACCCGCGCAACAACTCCTTAGGGGTTGAAAATTCATAAGTCACTTTTTTATTCAAAACCGTTCCCCAAACATCAATTTTAAGATTTTAACTGTCTAACCACCCTCACTCTTACCGAGGTGTCGTAAAAGGCGACTAAGGTAATGCCGCTGGCATGATCATCAGCACCCAGAGAAGGAAAACTCTGCATTTATATCAAAACCCTCGCCAACCCGTCTGCCAAGCGTGGTGAGTATAGCAATTACCCCTCATGTGATTAAGGGGGGCCGTGGCCCAAGCGGTGGGGACTTAAATGGGCTGACGATGATGACGATGATGATTCATTTTTCACTTTCCTAACATAAAAAAATGACGGACTTCCATACAAACTTCAAATCACTTTTCACCCTGTTAATGGTAGAATTGTTATGCAATGTGTATAACGATTTATAATCATTTGCCAACTCATATAAAAAAAATAACTTTGTATCAATTTAAAAAGCACCTCAAAGAGTGGCTTCTTAAAAAGTCCTACTACGCAATAATGACTTCTTAAGTGATAAATTTAACTCTATCATTTAATTTGAATTTAATGAATAAAATATTTCACTACATCACATACATTGATCTGACTCCGAGTTAGATAGCTCAAGCACCTGTGTTACGGATATCAGAATCAACAGTGGGATTACAAATATATACATATAATACTTTTCTTTTGTAAATACATACTTATAATACATAGCAAACACCCAGACCAATACAAACAAACATGTTCATGCACACAAATGTTTGTACTGTGCGGGGATCGAACCCGCAACCCTTGTATCAGAGGCAGCGTGCACTATCACTGTTCCAATCGGGTCATCATGAATGAATTGTAGTATTGTTTCTATAATTTAAATTTGATTCAACGTATGTATAAATAAAATGCAGGCCCTTTTATGTAATATTTCACATACCACTAAGTGGTTAAATAGACGGATATTATTTTTACCATGCCATCTCATGTACTCTGTTTTTTGTGAAATAAATTATCATTATCATAAATTGTTGAAGCAATAGCCTGTATTTTATTATTTTTTACGTAGGCAGCAAAATGGAAAGTTGCTATTATTAGAAAATTATTAACGCCTAAGCGCCACCATCGAACTACTAGAGCCTACGTAGAAATGTGTTAGTCATAGTCATTAGTCTTACCTAATACCACAGTTTTACTCGTAATACCCAGTAGATTGACATTAGGGTCAAAGGTCAGTATCGAGGCAAAGAAGATCGTAGCAGAGACATGCTTCGGTCTGGATAGACCGGCTCGACCGAAACGATACCACGGGGTCACAGTAAACCGGCGTCAGGTTGGGTGAATATATACCCGCGACACCAGTGGAATTACAAGTGATCTGCCAACCTTCAATTCCCCCTTTCCCACGGATTGGGCCTCCGGTACCCTCACTCACGTAGCGAAACACAGCACAGTGCTGCGTCACGCCGGTTTTCTGCGCGGCCGTAAAAATGTACCTATGTATGTACCATTGATTTTTTCTCGGATAAAGATTTATGCCAACTTCATGGAAGTAGAAAAAACGCGTTTTGCGTTAAACGGAATGTGCCATTTTTGGAAAAAACATCACAGAGTGTGAAAGAGATCCAACCGGCACTGACGCAGATTCGCGCGCGGTAGAGACAGAACGTCACCCAGCACGTCACTCCAGTACTAACGGCTTTGCGCGGTTTTTCAAGTATGGCTTTCTATAAAAAGGCACAGTCTGTTTAGGGTGCATAGGGTCTTTGACCAACTTACATTTCTCAGATATTTATTTCATCGACCTGAAAGCCCTCGTCGTACGTAATAATGTCAAAACTGAATCAATTCTCAAAGAACCCAATTTAGTATTGTCGTGACAATCTGCTCTTTCCAATATATGAGGTATAATGATTCCTTGGTGAGAAAACTCAATGGAGTTTGGTACAAGTCATAAACATTTAAGTTTTATTTTCTAACTAGCTTTTGCCCGTGGCTTCACTCGCGTTAGAAAGATACAAAATGTAGCCTCCATCCTTTCAACTCTCTTCACTAAAAAAACCACGTCAATTTCACCACGTCAGTTTTTCCGTGATAGACTAACAAACAGACAGGCACTCACTACTTCACATTTAAAATAGGTACATAGTACGGCTTTTTTCTTCTTTGGTAAAGCGATAAATGGATAAGAACGCGCCTGTTATAGAGGGATCGTAGTTTGATTCCGAGTATGCATCTCTGGATTTCCAAAATCTATGCGCAAAGGCGATTGGCTGGCGCCCATGTATTTTGAGTACCACATTTAGGTTCATCATTTCTAGATGTAAATATGTGGATTCCAATGCTTAAATTGAGTGTAATAAATAATGTCATCATCATCATCATCATCAGCCCATTTAAGTCCCCACTGCTGGGGCACGGGCCTCCTTCAATCACATGAGGGGTAATTGCCATACTCACCACGCTTGGCAGACGAGTTGGCGAGGGTTTTTATGTAAATGCAGAGTTTTCCTTCTCTGGGTGCTGATGATCATGCCAGCAGCTTTACCTTAGTCGCCTTTTACGACACCTCGGTAAGAGTTAGGGTGGCCTATTCTACTCTGCCGGGACCACACGGCCACAAGCTGATCATAATTAAACTTATTTTTTACATCACCACTTACTGAAGTCCTAATGGGCGAAGGCCAGTCGGCCGTCTAAGATACCGCTGGAAAGATGAGGTCGATAAGGATCTGCGCGTACTCTTGGTAGATGACTGGTAGGAAGTGGGGCAAGACCGACTAAGATGGAGGTTCTTATTATCGGTGGCCAAGACTCACTATGGGTTGCAGCGCCAGGTTGGCGCTAGCGCTAGCTAAGCGGTTAACCTTTTTTGCTAACCCAGGGGAAATGCGTTAATGGCTTGCTGAGCATACGACTCTGTAGTCGCGGCGTTAACCTAGTTAGATGTTACATGGCCATGAAGGATGTTGATGACCCGTTTGGAACAGTGGTAGTGAACCCTGCGTCTGGTGCAAGGGTTGCGGGTTCGATCCCCGCACAGTGCAAGCATTTGTGTGCATGAACATATCTGTTTGTATTGGTCTGGGTGTTATCTATGTATTATAAGTATGTATTTACAAGAGAAAAGTATTATATGTTTATAATTGTAATCCCACTGTTGACTCTGATATCCGTAACACAGGTGCTTGAGCTACCTATCTCGGAGTCAGATCAATGTATGTGATGTTGTGAAATATTTATTTATGAACTTAAAAATATATTCGATCGGTGTTACAGCGAAACAAAGTTTCCCCTATACGCTTCTGATCATGCCTTGGGAGGAAGCTTTAATAAACCTTTATATAGGATAGGTTGCCTCGTTTGCTGCGTGGAGTGTATTGTGTTTTGCTCCGATATCTACCAATGAAATAGTTCTGACGTCTGACTACACTTTTGTGGTTGCAAACGTATCTATAGACACGGGAAAAATATCGATAGAAGTACATAAGAATTCCTCAAAGCAATATACCGTTTTGAAGCACTAAAAGGTATTCATAGAAACAGTCTCACGGTTTAGACCATAGAGTAAGGTAATAATAATACTCTAGTTATAATAATATCCTCCAACCGATTACGGCTACGGCGGACAATTTCAACGATCAGCCACGTACGCAGGATATATATAAAGTGCTCAAATGTGTGCGCAAACACAAGTGCACTCTCTATTCCCTTACCCTCATATTCCGATGGGACACTACTGTGACATGGCTGGAGAGGGATTGGACCCGGGACCAACATCTTAACGTGCTTTCCGAGGCACGGGGGTACAAGACCGCCAACTTCCAGACTCCGGACTGCCACAAAGAATTTCTTACCGAAAACTTAGGTACAAATTTTTGGCCCGACCCGGGGAACGAACCCGGGACCTCTTGCGCAGCCATCGGTTTAAAGTGCGACTCACTAACCACTGCGCCACCGAGGCAGTCGGATTTTATGCTTTCGATTTAAGACTAAAAAAATATTACGTAAATTTAAAACCAAGGTAAGCAGAAATTAAACAAACTTGGGTGCTTGTGCGAGATTACCCTGTTTATTACCTTTTATTAGTTAGAAGTGGTCAAAATATAAACATTTTTGTATTTTCTTTTTGGCGTGAACGACCATTATCCTTTAATGGGGTTAACAGATAAGCAATTAATGTTTGTGTGTGAATTTGTCGTCATTTTTGAGTTGGGTGTTAAAAATGGAAAGCTTGGGTCCTTTAAAGACCCAGTGGCGCTGTCAACAGTTTAAGACCTTTAAATAAACTTATTATTACTTTTACTGTGTGTATTGTGTGCACTTAAGTTGCCCAAGGCTCAGCCTGAAAACTGAGGCGGCTTCGGTCACTGCAGCAAATGCTGAGGTTGGGCCTTGTTGGCTACAGAATTTATCCTATTTGTGTATTGATGTCATTCTTGTTTGAATACTGTTTCAATTAGTGTTCTGTGGCTAATAAAGAATTCTTTATCTTTAAAAGTCACAATTCCTATTTATTTCTTAATTTTGAACCTTTTTTTCTACATGCCATTCATGTCTCAATCATCTCTAGCATATTTAAAAAAAAAGTGACGACTAAAATGATAAATGAGCGGTACTATGCATTAGACCTTAAAAGAGCCAAGGTTTATATTTTTTATGCATATGGGGCAGATAAGCAGACGGATCACTGATGGTAAGCGATTACCGCCGTCCATGGACACCTGCAACACCAGAGGAGTCACTAGTGCGCTGCCGACCTTTTAAAAAGGAATACGCTCTTTTCTTCAAGGTTTGTAGGTCGTATCTGTCCAGAAATACTGCAGACGATAATTTATTTCATAGTTTTGTTGAAGGAGGCAGAAATTTTCTTGAGAAACGCACACCTGAAGACTGCCAACCATCTAGATCATGTCAATGGAACTGCTGTTGAGTGGAACGATGCCGAAATGAAGAATGAATTATATTTTTAACACCCAATGTAAAAATGACGAGATGTTAAGTTTGATGTGTCTATATGTGTGTATGTCTGTTAATTCATCGTAGCTCCTGAACAGATTGACAGATTTTAGAAAGGCGAATTAGTCAGGAGTGTCCGGTCCAAGATGGCCGCCGCAACAAAATAACGGCTTACAATATCTTGTTATCATCATCATATCAGCCCATAGGCCTCTATCAATATTCTCCATACAAATCGGCCTGTGCCACCCGCATCCAATGGATTACAGGTCGCGACCTTCACTAGATCGTCTCGGTCGACCTTAAGAGGGGCCTGTCACGGCTACGACTTCCTGTAAGTGGCCTCCACTCGAGGACCTTTTTGTCCCAACGGCCATCTGTTCTCCTAGCTATGTGCCTTGCCCAATGCCACTTGAGACATGCAATCCTTTGGGCTATGTTTGTGACCTTAGTTTTCCCGCGGATCTCATCATTTCTGATACGTTCACGCAAGAAGTCTCCGAGTACAATATATCTTGTTATAACTTCCTCAAATAGGTATTATCAAATACGTAATACATACCTGTTAGGTATTCAAGTTATTACTCAAGTCACCCTCTTTCGGCACTTCTGAACGTCACAGATTATTTACCCAGATCTGCCATGGTACAAACATCACCGTAATAAGTGAACCATCCCGTATGATGATATCTCAGTTTCTTATTCCCAGTTGTGTCCAACCATCCGTTGCGTCCGAAACCGTTTGCTTCGGAGCCCGGGGTACACCCGGATGTAGATCCAGGATATGGAAAGTCTAGTATTTATAATAAAGCGACTGTCGCCTGACCTTCGAAACCCTTAAGGTGACATTCAGGGCACACTAGCGACGCCAATTGATTTAAACTGTTAGCAATCTTTTTAACAATTTCGAAGCTGCAGCCTCTAGGAAAACACTTATACTATTTATTTAATACATATACTTAAATAAATAAATAAAAATCAATTTATTGCTCAAAAACCAGTTAATACTCTTTACAAAATTGGTTTTTCCTATGAATAATTAATTAAATAATGAAGCAAGACAAACCAAATACATAGAAAACCTACAAATCAACAAATAGGTTGAGCAAAGGATCACGACTCAGTTTATGCTGTCGCAGGGCAGAAGCCGGCGAAGCGCTGGTTTTCAGTCACACCTTCCTCTCTTTATGTGTTAGGTGAGAGCTGGGTAGGTATGAGGGCTAAAATTGATTAGGAGTTTTATATGTTTAGCTATCAGTAAACAAAACCAGTTTAAACTATGAATTATACCTTATTAATTATACTTAACTTTTGGGTCTGCATTTGTACTCCAAATTTGAATTACCGCCAAAACCGGCCACTTATAGCGTTAATCCAAATTTCGAAGCAGATCAAAAAGTAGTGCACAATTATTGAAATAAATAGTATAAAGGTTGGTTTAGATACTCCCGTCGCCTTAAACAGGGCAACCGGACTATGATTATACCTACGTTCAGAATTTTTGGTTTGGTAACTACGTTGCTACTAGAGATTTTTTCACAATTTTCGTCACGGTCACGTTGCTAGGTATTATATTATAAAGTGATTTTTCTTATAAGAATGATACAGAAAATTGGCTCTTATTGTGTAGGGACTAATGAGGTGTTTCGTGTTGTATGGTCAGAGCTTTCGTTTTGTCGGCATTTGGCGACCTAATTAGGTTCACTTGTAAGATTGTAACTGAGTCTTTGCAATCTGCGAATGCCGACTACAGAAAGTAACTTGTATAAAATACATTGCGTTAGTGAAGCGACAAGTAGTATCGACAAATAGTTGCCGGATAATCGACAATCTTAGTAGATAGATTATTTTCACCCTTAATAATCCAATAATAATTTACTATCGATAGGTACTACCGATTAAATGGATTTTAAATTTTAAACGATACAATCGATTATAATCTTTTGATCGATTAAATCGATACTGGAACTAAGCCGATACTATCGATTATAATCTATTAATCTGCAATTATATCTAGATAGTACAATCGGTACTATCAATTCAATCGATACTATCGATAGTACAATCGATTATTTGATTATTTGGGCTCCATTTGCATAATCAATTAATAATTGACGTAAAATCGATTATCCGGCAACACTAGCGACAAGGCTGTTTTCACACGAAGTTATACTATCAACCACGCAACTAACAGCAGTCTTTAATCAATTTTCTACCCCTCTCACCACGAAACATTTGTTGTTTCAAGTTTGAATTTTTCCATTTAAAATGATACTTCCACATTGTAGTCCGATGTCCATGGGCGGTGGCAATCAGAAACTTTGTTTTGACATAAATGTGACATTAACAAAGCGCGTTGGGTCAAGCAAAACAAAAAACACAAAATGTCAGCTCCAGCTGTCATTCATCACAATGTAACGTTTTGTCAAGGATGCGTCCCAAGCTGGTTGCTTCGGAGCCCGAGGTCAGATTTCCTACTTCGACTCCTTCACTTCGCACGGTCTTGTGGTCAGTTTATTAGCACGTATGTCATCCCTTGTTATGGTCCACCCCTTCTGCTAGGCGGTTGGCGGTAGTATCGCCAGACATTTGTTTCCTTCGTGGCCTTAGATTAAATTATAAGAGCGGAAGATACGGCACGTACCTTCAATCAGACAACTGAAATCTGACCTATTTGTTTTGACATATGCTTGAAGAAGTTGTATGTCAGTCCAGGTGAAATCAGGCAACTGGGGCCTAATTTATGCGGTCCACGTGTTAGAGACGAGTCACCTATCTTCCTCTATTTTGATTTAATCGAAGTTCGTGGCTGTTCGGTTTTCGCAAGACATCACCTAGCTGGCTTTACCTGTCCTTGTCATGTTTTACATTTTTGGCTTTATTTAACGGGACAACTAGTCAGGAAAATATCAAGTGGTATTTTGTCAAAGTGCGTAGTCAAGAGTCGACATCAGTCAAAGTCTCAGTCACTTAATAAAACAAAGGTATTTTATAAACGTTTTATCGGCCACGGAGTCTGCCGAGACTACTTTTAACGAAATCGTAGGTTTTAAGACTCTATTTTATCCCACCAAAAACATTATGTAAAAAACTAGCCAAGTCTCGATGGAGCGGTTACTGGTCGAGATATGTGCAATTGTGTCATTGCGCACTTCGTCTAAGCAAGTTGTTCACGTGACAACTTACTCGACACACAATAACGACACAAATCAAATATTCTTATTGTAACTTCACTGCACAAATTTTTAACACTAAAAACCACTAAATACTAATTTAAAAATATTGAATTGCATCAACTGATACGACTCGTTCTACTACCCAACGCAGAATCGACAAGTCCTTTGTTTGCATAATTCAGGGAGATTCTCGTTCGTCGCGGGTCAGTTTCGTTGTAGCGCTCTGGTTTCGCGGTTTCGTTGTAGCCAGTATTCTGAGTAGGTACTATTAAATTCGCCAACTCGTAATCGATTCTGTTATTTCCACAAAAACAATAGAACTGTCATAAAACCTTCGAAATTGACTGATGGCCAAGCGCAGCTGAATCAACAAAAACACTAATCCCACAGTCAAAAATAACTCTCGTCTCCTGAAAGTTAAGGCTCAATTTTGCTAAACATGACGGTCTATTTTATCAAGCATTCTTAATGTACCTTATAGTTTTAAGAATAGAGGTTATTTTTGCTGAGTATAAAATTTAGAAGGGCACAGCATGAATCAATTGATTGATCATCTAATTGGTTTTGAATGGACCCCTGATGACGTAATTTGGAGAGTATGAAGTTATGACAAAGTGACGTAATAATGTTATGAAGCTTTTGACGTAGACGAATCGCGTCGTCGGCTTTTTAACAAAACAGATAATGGATTGCTTCATATAATGTCTTAGCCATTTTGTAGAATTTTCACACTTCATGAAATGCGCGATGATTTAGTGAAATAGCTGCGTTTCAAATGTTAAACTGACTTTAGGCCACATCATGATGTGGTTGAGACAGATCATGTAAGAGGCGACTAAACGGGCTTTCGGAGTGCGTGAGCGTATCCACTGCTGGGGAGTGGCTTGCTCAGGATACGACTCCGCGGGGACGACATTACTGGGTGTCCTGGTAGGTCGTACAGTGTTGAAGGGCTGTATTGCGCCAGATCCCCTATCTGCGGCGATAGGGTTTTACTCGTATTTAACGGGTCAGCAAATTAATAGCCCTAACCTACAAAATAGATTTTTGGTTAGCAAAAAAAAAAAACTATTGCTCAGCAAGTTAGCTCTGATAAAACGTGGATGACAAAATCGAGAAACGTTAATAATTTAATGGTCTGATCAAATTAAGTTGCCCACATCATAAAATGCGACATTTTCATGTAACTATCATGCTTTTCATGAAACGAGAAAAGCTTTCATTTTGACCACAACATCGTCGCAAAACAAATTAATTTTTATTTGATGATCGTTGAAGCGATATGAAAAGAGAAATCACCGCGTGAGAGCCGTGGCATGACAGGGCCGGCTCGACCGGATAACACGGCCTCACAGAAAACCGGCGTGAAGCAGCACTATGCTGTGTCTCGCTGCGTGAGTGAGGGTACTGGAGGTTTGATCCGGGGTAAAGGAAGTTATAAAGTTGGCAGCGCACTTGTGACTCCACTGGTATAGCGGGTGTCATTGGGCGGCGGCAATCGCTTTCCATCAGGTGATTCGTCTGCTCGTCTCATCATCATCAGCCCATTTAAGTCCCCACTGCTGGGGCACGCTGGGGCACGGGCCTTCCTCAATCACATGAGGGGTAATTGCCATACTCACCACGCTTGGCAGACAGGTTGGCGAGGGTTTTGATATAAATGCAGAGTTTTCCTTCTCTGGGTGCTGACGATCATGCCCGCAGCTTTACCTTAGTCGCCTTTTACGACACCTCGGTAAGAGTGAGGGTGGCCTATTCTACTCTGCCGGGACCACACGGCTTATCACCACTTATCACTTAAAAAAAGAGAGTGACATAGGCTAATTTGTGGCAAACTATGCGGGCAAAGCTACAGGCAACCGATAGTTTTATAATTAGTAGGTATTAGATAAAAAAACACGATATCTATTTATAAATTATTGATTAAAACGTACAAAGGAAAAAAAATGTATAAAGGAAATGAAACTCCACAAAATAACACCACACAATACGCACCATTTATTTTCGCTTACACAATACCTATTACAAAAGAATTCATTTACACTAGCCATTGTGGAAGCATGGCCGTGTGGTCCCCGGCAGTGTAGAATAGGCCACCCTCACTCTTACCGAGGTGTCGTAAAAGGCGACTAAGGTAAAGCTGCGGGCATGATCGTCAGCACCCAGAGAAGGAAAACTCTGCATTTATATCAAAACCCTCGCCAACCCGTCTGCCAAGCGTGGTGAGTATGGCAACTACCCCTCATGTGATTGAGGGAGGCCCGTGCCCCAGCCGTGGGGACTTAAATGGGCTGATGATGATGATGAAGCGATTACCACCGCCCATAGACACCTGCGACACCTGTGACACGCTATCAACCTTTAAATCTACCTTCCCCCGGAGGGCTCCGGTTCCCCCACTCCAAAATTCCAAGGAATTCGAATAAATAAATACCGGTTTCAGCGTTTTTGAGAATTAAAAAGGATCTAGCTTTCGAAAAGCTCGAATTCTTAAAAAAGCTCGAGTTCGATTTATGTATTTATTAATCATATATATTATATATATTGTATGTATTAGTATATTCATATTTTATTTATGTATTTGCATTTAAACTTTCTGTGTAAGTATATAAATATTTAAGATTGCACCGCCCTACACCTTCATCAAGTGTCCTTTATCCAAAGGTTGCCTGGAAGAGATCGCTCATAGTGATAAGGCCGCCTTCGTTGTACATATCCTGTAATATCTAGTTTTAAGTTTTCATACTTTATTTTGAGTGCAATAAAAGTATATTCATTCATTCATTCATTCATTCATTCATTCATTCATTCATTCATTCTCCGTAAGACCTCAAGTTCATACAGACAAGGCGAGTTCCGAAAAAGGCTCAAACTCTAAAAAAATACTAACGTGTCGTCGAGATTCATACAAACGAGGCGAGACCTGGAGCCCAATTCCCTATTCTCGTGCTCGTGATATTTATTTTCATACGACATATATCACTAAAACACAGTTTTTTTGTATGATTTTCAGGTGATATACGCCATGTTTTCAAAATATTACGAGCACGAGAATTGGGCTCCTGTAAACGACTCTGAGCTCTCGGCAAAAGGACTCGGAAACCTCGAGCCTTGTACATCACTACACGGAAGTCTTTCCAATGTATGGATATTCAGAATAAAAAGTGTCATATGTTGTAGAATCAAATATTTCGCTCAAAAGCAAAACACGCCGTGTACAAAACATTCAAATGGGGGAAACACTTATTGGGGTCATCACCTCTTTTCGCTGCCTTCATTTTTTCACGTCATCAAAAAGGCGGAAAATGTTATAGTATCGGAAAAATATTGTTTGGCAACTGACAGGGGAGTGACCCATCTCCTCAGCCTCAATGCTTGTTTGTGACGGCGAACAAATAATAAGTGGGGACTATGAATATAGGCCATTGTTCGTTTCGGTATTTCCGCAATATTCATTTCCTGTTGGGTACAAATATTAGAGTGCTCATAGTACTTATTACGAGTTCTAATATAATAATAATTATTATTATCACAACATCTCATACGTTGACCTGATTCCGTACTAAGTAGCTTAAGCACTTGTGTTACGGATATCAGACAACAGAGGAACACAAATATATACTTAAATACATATGTATATTACAGCCAGACTCTGAACAAACACAAGTGTTCATCGCACGAATGTTTGTCCAGGGTGGGGATCGAACCCACGACCTTTGGCGTAAGAGGCAGGGTCACTACCAATTGCGCCATCCGGTCAGTAATATGGTGTACCTATCGTTTAATATAACGGCGGCTTAGAGTTTTTTATATGTTATAGTTGGTAGAAAGATGGTACATCAGTAGATCAGGAGCCCAATTATCGGGCTCGTGACATTTATTTTCATACGACATATATTACTAAGACAAAGTTTTTTGTATGGTTTTCGGGTGATATCCGCCATGTTCTCAAAATCACAAGCACGAGAATTTGGCTCCAGAACGCGCCTACAATGCGGATATCGAACCGTAATCCGAGCAATAATTAATAAAGACGAGAATTAATATTGTGTACTCCGATCCGATACTGTCGTGTGGTCCCCGGCAGAGTAGAATAGGCCACCCTCACTCTTACCGAGGTGTCGTAAAAGGCGACTAAGGTAAAGTTGCTGGCATGATCATCAGCACCCAGAGAAGGAAAACTCTGCATTTATATCAAAACCCTCGCCAACCCGTCTGCCAAGCGTGGTGAGTATGGCAACTACCCCTCATGTGATTGAGGGAGGCCCGTGCCCCAGCCGTGGGGACTTAAATGGGCTGATGATGATGATGAAGCGATTACCACCGCCCATAGACACCTGCGACACCTGTGACACGCTATCAACCTTTAAATCTACCTTCCCCCGGAGGGCTCCGGTTCCCCCACTCCAAAATTCCAAGGAATTCGAATAAATAAATACCGGTTTCAGCGTTTTTGAGAATTAAAAAGGATCTAGCTTTCGAAAAGCTCGAATTCTTAAAAAAGCTCGAGTTCGATTTATGTATTTATTAATCATATATATTATATATATTGTATGTATTAGTATATTCATATTTTATTTATGTATTTGCATTTAAACTTTCTGTGTAAGTATATAAATATTTAAGATTGCACCGCCCTACACCTTCATCAAGTGTCCTTTATCCAAAGGTTGCCTGGAAGAGATCGCTCATAGTGATAAGGCCGCCTTCGTTGTACATATCCTGTAATATCTAGTTTTAAGTTTTCATACTTTATTTTGAGTGCAATAAAAGTATATTCATTCATTCATTCATTCATTCATTCATTCATTCATTCATTCATTCTCCGTAAGACCTCAAGTTCATACAGACAAGGCGAGTTCCGAAAAAGGCTCAAACTCTAAAAAAATACTAACGTGTCGTCGAGATTCATACAAACGAGGCGAGACCTGGAGCCCAATTCCCTATTCTCGTGCTCGTGATATTTATTTTCATACGACATATATCACTAAAACACAGTTTTTTTTGTATGATTTTCAGGTGATATACGCCATGTTTTCAAAATATTACGAGCACGAGAATTGGGCTCCTGTAAACGACTCTGAGCTCTCGGCAAAAGGACTCGGAAACCTCGAGCCTTGTACATCACTACACGGAAGTCTTTCCAATGTATGGATATTCAGAATAAAAAGTGTCATATGTTGTAGAATCAAATATTTCGCTCAAAAGCAAAACACGCCGTGTACAAAACATTCAAATGGGGGAAACACTTATTGGGGTCATCACCTCTTTTCGCTGCCTTCATTTTTTCACGTCATCAAAAAGGCGGAAAATGTTATAGTATCGGAAAAATATTGTTTGGCAACTGACAGGGGAGTGACCCATCTCCTCAGCCTCAATGCTTGTTTGTGACGGCGAACAAATAATAAGTGGGGACTATGAATATAGGCCATTGTTCGTTTCGGTATTTCCGCAATATTCATTTCCTGTTGGGTACAAATATTAGAGTGCTCATAGTACTTATTACGAGTTCTAATATAATAATAATTATTATTATTATTATTATTATTATCACAACATCTCATACGTTGACCTGATTCCGTACTAAGTAGCTTAAGCACTTGTGTTACGGATATCAGACAACAGAGGAACACAAATATATACTTAAATACATATGTATATTACAGCCAGACTCTGAACAAACACGAGTGTTCATCGCACGAATGTTTGTCCAGGGTGGGGATCGAACCCACGACCTTTGGCGTAAGAGGCAGGGTCACTACCAATTGCGCCATCCGGTCAGTAATATGGTGTACCTATCGTTTAACTTTAATATAACGGCGGCTTAGAGTTTTTTATATGTTATAGTTGGTAGAAAGATGGTACATCAGTAGATCAGGAGCCCAATTATCGGGCTCGTGACATTTATTTTCATACGACATATATTACTAAGACAAAGTTTTTTGTATGGTTTTCGGGTGATATCCGCCATGTTCTCAAAATCACAAGCACGAGAATTTGGCTCCAGAACGCGCCTACAATGCGGATATCGAACCGTAATCCGAGCAATAATTAATAAAGACGAGAATTAATATTGTGTACTCCGATCCGATACTGTCGTGTGGTCCCCGGCAGAGTAGAATAGGCCACCCTCACTCTTACCGAGGTGTCGTAAAAGGCGACTAAGGTAAAGCTGCTGGCATGATCATCAGCACCCAGAGAAGGAAAACTCTGCATTTATATTAAAACCCTCGCCAACCCGTCTGCTAAGCGTGGTGAGTATGGCAACTACCCCTCATGTGATTGAGGGAGGCCCGTGCCCCAGCAGTGGGGATTTAAATGGGCTGATGATGATTATGAAGCGATTACCACCGCCCATAGACACCTGCGACACCATTGGAGTCACAAATACGCTATCAACCTTTAAATCCACCTTTCCCCTGGAGGGCTCCGGTTCCCTCACTCATGAGAGAAACACAGCACAATGCTGCTTCACGCCCGTTTTCTGTAAGGCCGTGGTACCTATCACTCCGGTCGAGCCGGCCCATTCATGCCAAGCGTGGCTCACCCACGGTCAAAATCGGTGTTTGTAGGTGGCGGTATTTACCCTCAGGTGATCTGTCGCGTCGACGCTTCGCTTTGAAAACGTTCGCAACCCACCAGTGTGGTGACTTCCTTAAGCCCCCTTTTCCCCCAGATTGGGCCTCCGGTACCCTCACTCACGCAGTGAAAACATAAGAGACACTGCTTCACGCAGGTCGAGGCGGCCCTTTCATGCCGAAGCGTAGCTTTCCCACGGTCATAATCGGTGTCTACGGGTGGTGGTATTTGCCTTCAGGTGATCCGTCTACGCATCTACCACCTGCTTCATAAAAACCCGACCTTTACGGTGATGTGCAAAGAAGGCTTTGGTACAAATCCAGTCATCGTTTAGTAAGTAAATAGATATGTTTACAGACTCTGGCTGTCTCGACTTCACTCGTATATCTTAAACGTCTGAATGTCCCCGAAAAAGGTTGAGCAAGACTGATTTACGGTTCCCTCGTGACAATGTCACCGCTGAGTTAAATAATCCGTGGCTCTATGTACAGTTCTGCACTCGCATGGGGCTGAGGATAGGGGAATTCGCGGAATACTCCCGACATCCGACAAAGTAAAAGCGGAATTCTTCCGACATCCGACAAAGTAAACAATCTCCCCGAAAACAACATTTACTTTTCGCATGCCCATGATAATAAGGTTGGCAGCGCACTGGTGTTGGATTGCTTATCACCAGGTCATCCGTCTGCAATAGGCAAATTACCCTACTGCGTTTAAATGGTATATCATCATCTTCATCATCAGCCCATTTAAGTCCCCACTGCTGGGGCACGGGCCTCCCTCAACCACGTGAGGGGTAATTGCCATACTCACCACGCTTGGCAGACGGGTTGGCGAGGGTTTTGATATAAATGCAGAGTTTTCCTTCTCTGGGTGCTGATGATCGTGCCAGCAGCTTTACCTTAGTCGCCTTTTACGACACCTCGGTAAGAGTGACGGTGGCCTATTCTACTCTGCCGGGACCACACGGCGTAGTGAGGGTGGCCTATTCTACTCAGTGAGGGTGGGTATATAATGTATTTTAATACTTCATTAGACATTCAAAGTAGATTTTCAATTTAGCAAGATTGGAATGACTCGACTGGTCCTTTTACAAATCCAACAAAATTAAAAGCACATTACATGCAATCCATACTTGTGATGGTGGGATACTCTTAAATTTAGTTGTATAATTGAAGCCCAATTATTTATTCAACAAAAAGACGTCGAAATTGTTCCCTATTTGCTCTTTTAAAAAATACTCTGTGTCTGCCAACTATCAAATAAAAAAACCTGTTCTATACGTTGGTACAGTTCTACATTCTCAATCGCCCTGTGGCTAGGGGAGTTTGAGTATACTACCAAGGGTTTCCCAGCCTGTCGTAAGACGCGACTAAACGGGTCTTTGGAGTACGTGAGCGTATCCACTGGTGGGGAGTGGCTTGCTTAGCATACGATTCCGCGGGGGATGACATTACCGGATGTCCTGGTAGGTCGTCCAGCATTGAAGGGGCGCATTGCGCCAGGTAGGGGTGCAGCGGTGAGCTCGATTAGCGGTAAGGTGTATGCCCCGGCTATGAGGTTTTCGAACGCGACTGCGCGGAGTATGACACCCCAGGGATTTTAGTTAGGTTTGAGCTCCACACACCACCTTGTTCCCTACATGTATAAAGGTGACGGCCATGATGGTGTCCCCAGGAGAAAGATTTTTATTATTAGGACCACTTTGTAGTACTTCACTGCACAAATACACTCACTTAAAACCACTAGAAGCTATTTTAAAACCTTTGAATTGCATCAGCTCACGTAGAGTGTTTTAGTCCTACCGTCCAGAATACCATCTCTTTTATATACCTAATTTTTCCACTGTTTTACGTCAATGTCATTGTGTTTTACACAATGCTTTTGTGTAGAGTTCGCTTGTTTAATATTATGAATTTGGTTTTTTGTTCTGGTCATGTTTTGTTTATTCGTAAAATGTAAGCGAATTGACAATCAAAACATTACACTGATAACAAAGGTTTTTGGTTACAAAACGATTAATTCAAACGTTCCTATAATGTACGGTCAGCATCAAAAGTAGCTTAACACTTTAGCACTATGTCAAAGTAATTATTCTGCGTATTATAGTTAGTTTCCAAGGGATACGGTAAAAATGTTAATTCGACATGGTACTAAAATGTTAAGCTACTTTTGATGCTGACTGTACATAAACATTCCTTTTAATCGATTAGCAAAAGTCATTTGTTAATGTTTTCGAACTTTTGTATGATATTTTAACGGGTTTCCTTTGTGATATTTAAAAATAGGTACGAATTAATTGACTGATACATTGACCATACACACACCCCTCATCATCATCATCATTTCAGCCAATAGACGTCCACTGCTGGACATAGGCCTCCCCCAATGTTGAAGAACATTGGGGGAGGCCTATGTCAGAACCGATCAGGCAGGACCGATCTGTGTGAAGACACAGATCGGTCCTGTGCCTCCCGCATCCAATGGATTCCCGCGATCACCAGATCGTCGGTCCACCTCTGTAGGAGGCCTGCCACGGCTGCGACTTCCTGTACTTGGCCTCCACTCAAGGACCTTTCCGCCCCAACGGCCGTCTGTTCTCCTCGCTATGTGCCCTGCCCATTGCCACTTGAAGGATGCAATCCTTTGACACACCCCTACATAAGTAAATAAATAAATTTACTTAATTTTACAGTTAAAGAATTAAACGTGTAATTGTACAGTGTTCATTTGTAAAGAGCGATGACAACTTCGTTCAATGGATAATACCGCGCATTGGTAGTTCGAATCCGAGCACGCACCTCTCGATTTTTCAAATGTCTGCGCGTATTTCTTCCATTAGCTCGGCGGTGCGGTAAAACTTTCGAATAGTTTTTGAAACGTGTTGTAATGATGATTCAGATGGTATGATTCCCATCTTATAGGGTTACGAAAGACGAATGCACTCACTTCATTGTAATTAGCAGACTCCCCAAATCCTAAATCATAGTCTAAACGTAGGCTCCCCTGGCTCCAAAGACAGCTTTGGCCGCAACCGGGTATAAAACGTTGAGCTTAAGATGAGTGAGCGTACGTTTTTAAACGAAATACGAATATACATATTAAACTAACCCTAAAAAATTTTACCTATTTGCACAACAAACATACAATTAGTAGGGTAAAGATAAAATAAAATAAAAAAAATGGTGATAAAAATTATTAAGGTGACGGGTAAGGCACACTAGCGACGCCCATCGATATTAATTTTTAACTACTAAACCGGATCTATTCTATACAATTTCGGGGTTACAGCCTCTCAGCAAACACCTGTACTATTTATTTAATACTTATAGTTAACTGTTTGGTCTGCTTTTGCACTCGAATTTTGGATTACCGCCAAAAGTAACCGCTTTTGGAGTGAATCAATTTTTTAGTAGCTAACAATTAAAAACGAATGGTGTCGCTAGTTAGGCTACCCCTCGCCTGAAGCGGCTTACGGACACTCGCATTTGTTTATTTAAATATGTTTGTTTACTGTTGATCTCATCAATATAACCATTTACACCTACAGTCCACTTTTAATATATAAATCTTCTGAGAAAATTCAGGACATGCATGTCCAACGCGTGGACGACACTGACTAAATTAATATACTGCCTACTATGAAGTACTTTTTTTTAAATGTCTCTTAATCGAGGCTATCAATATAAATGAATTAGCGGCGCTAGTATGTAATCGCTGTAATCGCCTTTACCAGTATGTAAACTTTTTTTCATCATAAAATGAAACCGCATTGCAGTACGCGAGCTGTTTCATGTCATTTTTGTAGGTATTTATATTAAAATATAGAGCAACTGAGTTTTTCGCTGGTTGCTTTTACGTAGCAATCGAAAAATTTGAACTGTAGATTATATAATTTTTTAACATTCATAAATGTTTTCGTTTAGAGATTTTATTTTAATTTGTTGAATTGGAAAACATGATTCTCTTTGAAGACACAAATTCTATTGGGATCAAATCGTGCGTGAATTCACCTAATGTTCTTTAAAAGTATTTCTTTATCCATAGTTAGTGAAGTCCCTCGTCAGGATAAGGTTTGAATTATCGATAGAACCAAATATTTAACGTTTAGTTTTTAACCCCCGACGCAAATGCGGAACAGTCAAACTCATTATTTGGAACATCGACTCTTCCGCTCATTTGGCTCACTCGGATCATTCCGCTCATTCGGATCATTCGGCTCACTTAGATCACTCAGCTCATTCTGCTCACTCGGATCATTTAGCTTATTCGGCTCACTCCAATCATTCAGATCATCCGGCTCATCCGTATCAGTGAGAGAGACTACCGATTTTCCACGAGATCAATTTGAGTCGAATGATACATTCAGAGCAAACATTAGAGATTCGGAACAGTGTATCATTTGGCTGAGTCGGATCACTGAGTCGTTTCAGTAAAGAGTTACACACGTGTATGTTTTAAGTTTGACGCGTATGTGTGTGTCTGTATTTAGCGTCGTAGCTCCCGTATGGATTAAAATGACGGAGTCACACGTTTACCTTTTTTTTGTGTCCATTCCATTATTTCTCATTTTAGCGGGAAATTCCTAGTTCCGTTTAAAGCTCTCGATACAGAGACTGGGGTACAGTAAGACAATGATCCAGGATTCGGGAAATCTGGTAATAAATTACAATGAAGTGACCTTCGCAAGCCTTAGACATTCCCCAGACTAACTGGATGACGATTGAACGTTCAGAATCGTTAATTTTAATATTGTAGGTGTCCACACAAATTGTGGATTGTGCTCCACATTAAAATGATGCAAAAATAACAGTGTATATAATTCATACAACAACTCATACATTGACTTGATTCCGTACTAACGTAGCTTAAGCACTTGTGTTTCGGATACCAGACAACAGAAGTATTGAAAATATAACACAAGACACTGAACAAACACAAGTGTTCATCACAAGAATGTTTGTTCAGGGTGGAGATCGAATCCACGTGTTTTGGCGTATGAGGCAGGGTTACTACCAAATGCGCCAAAATGTCAAAATATTTTAAGGTGGACTATCGATATCAGCACCATCGATACCCGGGCATCACTAAAACAACAATAAACATGAGGAGAATTTCTTGGATGAATTCTCTGAAGAGAAATGTAACGTCGCTTATGAGTACTTATTCGTACTTGAGTTGAGTTTACGATTAAACTCGTTTGCAGTCGCTCTTCAAGTTGGTATTCATTTCAAATACCTTGTGCGTTATAACTTTTCAGGTAGGATTATAATGAGAATACTCTTTTTAATATTGTTTTTACATAAGCGTTTTTTTAATATGATGTGTAGCAGACAAGTAGAACCATCTAGTCCCTGTGGGACCAGAACCGATCCTCTTCCTCATAACTGGTTAAAAGGTAGAATTCTAAATCATACTGAATTTCTACACTACAACTAACTAAAGCAGTCTGGAGGCATGCAGACAGGCGAAACTAACCCTATCGCAATTGGATTCCCGTCTCTCTAGACAATTCTTACAATTTAATTTTTTTTTATGTCATAGGTGGCAGACGAGCAGACGGATCACCTGATGGTAAGCTATTGCCGCTGCCCATGGACACCCGCGACACCAGTGGAGTGCGCTGCCAACCTTTAAACCCCCATGGGTTTCCGGTACCCTCACTCACGCAGCGAAACACAGCACAGTGCTGCTTCACGCCAGTTTTCTGTGAGGCCATGGTATCACTCCAGTTGAGCCGGCCCATTCATGCCGAAGCGTGGGTCTCTCACGGTTAAGAACGGTTACTAAGCCAAACCTCCGTTTAGCTGCCAGTGCTCTAACGGGGCATAGCAGTTTTAACAAACATCTGTTCAATCTAGGTGTTACAGACTGCCCTCTATGCAGAGCATGCATGGAGGAAGAAGAAACAGCCGCTAATGTACTATTAGAGTACATAGGGGTGGCCAGTAACCGGGCACACTATCTGGGTGGGTTTCCCAGAAGGCAGTCTTCAGGAAATCTTCAGCAACACCAAGGTGCTGATAGGTTTCCTTGAAGAACTCGGCTGGTTGGAGTGACACCGGCCGACTACACCCTCCGCACGCGAAATGGGCACAACTGCTGCCTGATTGCGGAAAAGCCAGCACGAATAAGAAGAAGAAGAAGATCGTCTGATGCCAAGAGATTGCCACCGCCCACCGGAATCGGATTCCCTCAACACAAGTGCACTGCTAATCTTTGAAGCCCCATTTTCTCCATTCCCTCGATGAAACACGCCACAGACGCTGCTTCATGCCAGATTTCTTAGGGCCGTGGTATCAATCCGGTTGAGCAGGCCCATATTAGTAGCGCACTTGTGGCTCCACTGATTTTGTGTCCATGTGAGGCGGCAATCGTTTGTCAATAGGTGACCAATCGCCCCCTCCCCTCTCCCCACCCGCCCCAGATAACCATCAAACTAATGGTGAGGACAGTATTGAACGAGTTATCCCTAACCGTTGAGGAATTGACCTTCCATCATCAGCTGTGCCAAAAAATTAATACAATCAGGCGTAAATACTGGTGCAGTTTTGAAAAAAAGATATAAAAACATCACATTATATCTATAAAGTTTGAGGGTTGCCCTCGATTTCTCTGGGATCTCATCATCAGATCCTGACATGATGATAATGGACCCAATTTCGGAGTATGTTCTTTGAAAGAAAAAATAATTCTGTAAAGCAGTTAATAATTAGGGAAAAAAATCGGTGATCATACATAAAAAAACAGTATAGGAGCCGAACATAGAACCTCCCCCTTTTTTTAAGTCGGTTAATTAAATTACTCTACCGCTAAATTACTCTATCGCTTCGTAAAGCGAGTATTTGCGTTAAGTATAATGGCAAAAACGACGGTTTACGGTAAAAAGCATTAAGTACTTACAAGTTATGGAGCAATAGAACAAATTAGGGTGAACCAACTCCTTACCGTTTTAATATTTATGAATGAGCCCGGTGTTCAGTGGAATAGCGAGTAATGTTCTGTGTTGGGAGACAATAAAACTTCTTCATTAGACAAGTCGTTTATTATTCTTCCTATCCGGTACACTCTTGGCAGAGTGGTCGTGATCGTTATGTACTCATAGAGTGGGTAGGGGCAGTTGTGATGCGCTTCACCAGGCGCCGCCACCGCTGCCTGCTCGAGGTCATCCTGTTGCAATCATTGACTGAGTCTCCAATGAAGGAAAGAAAAAAAGAAAGAAAATATGTATTATTATAGACATCACAACACAGAACATATAGCAATTGTAAACAGAACACAGTTTGGCACAAAGAGAAAACAAAACATAAAACAATTAAAAATACATAAAATAAAACAAAAGGAAAAAAAAAACAAAACTATATTCAATCATGTCCAGACAGTGCCAAATGAATATTATGATGTGTTATGACGTCTAATATAAATGGCCCTCACTCAGCTTATGTCACAGCCTAGACAAAGGCCATGACGCTGGTGTAGAGATGTGGGTTAGGTAGAAATAAAAGATGACTTGTTATCTCGACGTACACATTTATTCTGTCTGATAAATCAATATAATCGTTTTTATATATGAACGAATATTACGAAAAATAGGGATACACTACACCTCCCAATTTGCAAGAAAAAAAAATACAATTAAGTTTTATTTTTTTTTAACTGTATAAGCTTAAAATTAGGTAAACTTAAGATCTAAACAGTTTTGTCCGATTCTTATGGACAGTGTCTATTCTATTATCTTTAATTATAATAACATTAGGTGTTTTATCTTGCACTACCTCAAACGGCCCGTCGTATACATTGTTGAACTTTGTACCGGTTTCGTTTTTCAATAACAACAAGTCACCTGGCTTATAACTAGTAGGGTTAACATAACAATCATAACGTTGCTTCTGGCTATTTTTAGACAATAACAAATTATTTCGAGCCTGTTGTTGTGAGGTTTGTATTTTATATTTTAGAACAAGGGGGTAATTTTCACTATTATAGAGTTTATTCACTTGACCTGATACTAAGTTACTTGGCAATGTACACGTCCTACCAAAAACCAGTTCGTAAGGCGTAAACTTTGTTGAGCTATGCACGGTGGTGTTATAAGCAAAACACCAGAAGGGAACCCATGTGCTCCACTCCTTAGACTCATTATTTGTTTGAATGCGTAAATAACTGTTTAAATTTTTATGTGTGTTCTCCAGGGAACCTATTGATTGATGATGGTAAGCGGTACTAGATAACTGTTTTATATTTAATAACTTGCAAACTTCACTCATTGTTGCAGATATGAACTCTGTTCCCCTATCACTAGCTATTTCACGCGGCACGCCATAACGTAAAATAAAGTTTTCGACGAAAGCCTTTGCTACGCTAATTGAATCCTTACGTTCTAATGCATAAGCTTCAACATACTTAGATAGTTCACATTGTATTGTGAGAATATATGACTTATTGTAATAATCCTTATCTAAGGGCCCTATAATGTCTAAGAAAATCTTATCGAAAGCAGCGGTGGCTGTCGTGGTGACAACCATCGGTTGTTTTGTATTCACCGAATGCTTCTGCATTTGGCATTTTTTGCATCTACTTACAAATTCCGTTACGTCAGTTTCCATCCCCGGCCAAAAATAATATCGTTTAATATTATTTATCATGCGCCGTATTCCGGCATGGCCACTAGTGGGGAGTAGATGAAAATCGTTTAAGATCACGATTTTATCGTCTCTCGTTATAATTCTCCGTACTCCGTTTAATAAACATATACGTGGCCCGGACCACTTTTGATTGTCATTTATTTTTCTGGTTAACCATCTCACATATTCTTCGTTATTCTCATTTTTGATTATAAAAACTTCCTCAATATTTTTTGACTTACATAAACGCTCTAACTCACTCACGCAGTCGTCTCGCGCCTGACATGATCGTGAAGGAAGGCATGTAAATATTGTCCTTTCCTGGGGTTTAAAAATAAAAAAGTCATGTAATTCCGTACATCCTCTCATACTATTCAACTTGCCTGCAGGAACAAGTTGAAGCTCTACAGAATTTATTGGCTTAATAAAAGTCTCCACGACTTTTGGGTGATCAGTCCGACAGTCAATGGGGATATTATCAGTCAATAAATCCTTGTCTTTCATTCTTTCCTCATCTAATCTTTTCTTTTGTCCTCTAGTCATGACATTCACGTGGTCACTCATACCTTTTAACTCATCTGACGTTAATACTATCCTCGACAAAGCATCTGCCATATTATTTTGACCTTTTATATATTCAATTTTAAAATCATATTCGTCTAATATGAGCCTAAATTTTGTTAAACGGCTAGACGGGTTGTTCATGCCGTATAAATAAATAAGTGGTCGGTGGTCGGTAAAAATTTTGAACTTACGACCGTACAAATATGGTCGAAAATATTTGACAGACCATACGACAGCTAGCATTTCTTTTTCTATTGTCGGATAGTTAAGTTCGGCTTTATTTAATGTACGACTGGCGTATGACACCGGAAGTCCGTTTGCATTACATAAAACTGAACCTATTGCTTTGCCTGATGCGTCTGTGTATAAATGAAATTCGTTTTCTTCTGAAAAATCTGGATATTGAAGCACTGGGGGCTGAATTAAACAACTTTTTAGTTTTAAGAAGGAATTTTGACATTCATTTGTCCAAATGAAGGGGGCATGTTTTTTGCTTAAATTATTTAATGGTTTTGTAATGTCTGCAAAATGTTTAATGAAACGTCGGTAATAGTTAGAGAAAGCCACAAAGCGTTTAACTTCGTCAACGTTTTTGGGTACGGGGTAGTTTTCTAAAATTTTAATTTTTGCTGGGTCGGGTTTGACACCGTCAGAACTTACAACGTGACCCAAATACAAAATTTCTTTTTTTAAAAATTCACACTTTTTTGGGTTGAGCTTTAAGTTAACTTTTCTGAGTCTTGTGAAAACATCAACTAAATTTTTATTGTGTAGATTCAAATTACGTCCAAAAATAATTAGGTCATCCAAGTACACTAGGCATTTTTCATAATTTAATCCGGACAATGCCACTGTCATTGCTCTTGAAAATGCACTGGGACTTGTTTTAAGACCCATCGGAAATCTTTTCATGTGATACTGTTTGTCAAAAGTAAATGCAGTGCATTTACGACTTTCTGGCTCGAGGTCAAACTGATAAAATGAATTTTGCATATCTAAAGTGCTGAAATAAATAGCTCCTGAAAGGGAATCTAGTATATCTAGTATATTTGGCAATGGAAATCGATCATCCAAAATATTTTTGTTCAATTCCCGATAATCAATCACTAATCTAAATTTTTTATTTAAACCATCAGATTTTTTAGGTACAAGTAGCAAAGGACTGGACCACTCGCTTTGACTTTCTTCGATGATGTCATCGTCTAACATCTTTTGAAGTTGTTTTTTAATTTCACCAGTTTGAGACCTTGGTAAACGATATTGTTTTTTATACACAGGCTGCGCATCAGGTTTTAAGTGAATTTTCTGTTTATAAATGTTACAGGTAGTTAATTTGTCCCCGTCTAGATGGAAAATGTCGGAAAATTTCGCACAAATATTCTCTATCTCCGACCTTTCATCACCTTGTAATCCATTTAAATTCAATTCGGAAAACAATTGTCTCACTCTGTCTCCATTTACATGAGGTTTGTCAAAACTAAGAACATAATAATTATTTAAAAAGTCTATTTCCTGGCTAAAGAAACTCAAGGATACTCCCACATCTCGAGTATTTAATATTTTAATTGGAATGAGGTCATCTTTTGGCTTTGCAATGGTAGCTGCTAAGAAAACTCCTTCACACAGCTCTGTCGGAAAAATAACACATTCATCTTTCATGCATGTATGAACAAAATGTATAGATTCGCACCTAGGAGGTACGTGAATGTAATTGTTGTTACTGTTACTATCTGATTGCAATTCCAATACAAGTTCACTGTGGTTATTTTGTAATGTTAATGTATTTAATTCTAAATTTAACTTTCCATTATACTTCTTCAAAAAATCCAAACCTATAATTCCATCACTCTTGAAACATAAATCTTTGAATACGTGAAACTTGTGTTGGAATTCCATTCCATTAAAGGATAGTGTAAGATAGACGAAACCTTCCGAATATAGTTCGCCACACACGCCGTTTATTTTGATCGAACCTAATTGGATTGGAATGTTTAGCTGTATCATTTTCTCATACCTAATCGCACTAAGTGACGCTCCCGAGTCAACTAACCAGCTACATGAATCATCGTGTATATTCAACTGCACTGAGTTGTAATTTTTATAGTGACATATACTATTACTAGGACTTTCGATTCTATGGTAAGGACCGAAAAAACTGATTCCCATCGTGATTATTATTTTGTTGTTCGGTGGGAATGTGACTATTGTCCGAATCAGGGGTGGGTGCCGAAGAAGTCATATAGTTGACTCGATGATTTTGGCGATAATTATTATAACGGTTACTATTCTGGAACCTAGACCGGTTATTATTCACGTAATAACGCGAGTTATTCGATGACTGACCTCGCATGTGGCCACGAAATCCGCGATTTGATGTATGGCCACTGAATCCACGATTTGGTGAATCATATCCGCGGCGGTTCTGATATGATCCTCGGTTATAAAATCCACGTCCTTGGCCACGTAGTGGTCTGTTGTTACCTCTCGTGAAAGTCATTAGACTTCCACTCGACAAAGCTGACACTTCTAGATCTTTCGCTCCTGTTATAGCCTCTCTAAGGCTGGAGTAGTTCCTGGCTGTTATCACAGTGCTAATATGACCGTTTCTTAGCCCGTTGGAGAAAGTTGTGATTGCTAATTTTTCGTTTAATGGCTTTAAAATTTCATATTTATTTGAGTCTCCATCTGACTGGGAAATGGTCAAGTCAACAAACAAATTCTCTATTTGTTTACCATAATCTTCAATAGATCTCTGGTTCTGTTTTGCATGATGCAGTTCTTGTTGTATAGCCGTGAAAGATTTTTTAACTAACAGATGTTTTTTAATATCGCAAATAAGTTCACTAATGGTGTTATAACTCTGAGATAATCTAAGTTTAGCGCCTTCAGACAACCTGGTTTTTAGTACGAATGAAATCAATAATTTCTTAGAATTTTCCTCTAACATCAAGTCATACATTTCAATAGCTGAAATAAGTTGTTTTACAGTTTCTTCTTTATCATTGATTACGGGTAACAAAGACACGGCCGTTTTTAAGTCAAACTTTTCCATTTTTACAATATTTTCGCTTTCACTTAAACCGCTTAAAGGACTTTCCGAGTCCGAAGATATCTTTGGATAATTTCTACTTTCACACAACGTTTTAATATTTTCAAATAACGCTCTTATGTTGCTACTCACAGTCGATATCAAAGTTATTTCATCAGGTTTATAGTTCTTTATACTTAAATTAATTACATCTAAATCTTTTTGAAATTGATCAATAATGTTATTAGCTTCAGAAAACTTTTTAATACAAATTGATGAATTATCTCTCCTAGCAGGTCCAATTTTAATTAAGTATTTTCTGATTATATTCAATTCATTGAAATAACTTTGTAACCGATTTGCCATAGGTTATTATAATCATTAAAATAAAATATTAGTTATAAATGCTAACAAACGATAAATGCGATTAAATATAATCATTAAAATGAATAATCTTCGATAGAAAAAGATTAAAAAATAATAATGAAAGTGGGCATACGCTTTTGTCACAAGAGGGCATCCTTGGGGGGGTGGGGTCTTCTTATGGGTCAAACGTCCTGGGGGGGCGCGGTTGGCGTCACACTTGGAGGCAGCTCACGTCGTCGAAACCAGCTTGCAGATCGCCTCAGATGGTGTTCCGTGATCTCCCGTCTAATCCATTTAGTATGGCAGCTCTGGTAAAACTTGTATATTGCGATTATGGTGCCGATCAGCAGGATAGCACATATTATTTGTAGCGTAGTAGACGTGTTGTAGGCGTGAGAGCTCAATTGGTCCAACGCGACGTCATTAGCGCCTCCGTTTTGCGCTATGATCACTTCCTGTTTTTCTTTTGATTGTTCTTTGCCCATTTTGGAATATTTATAACTTTTCGTGGCGCACAGGTATTCACGATCACAGTTAGTATAAAAGTCATTGTGGTATTTGCACCGATTAACTTGCAGAGCCCGCGATAGTTTACATTAACCGCGCCATATACGGAAACGCGCGCCCAATCTCCGATGGCTGGGTCGCCATGTAGAGATGTGGGTTAGGTAGAAATAAAAGATGACTTGTTATCTCGACGTACACATTTATTCTGTCTGATAAATCAATATAATCGATTTTATATATGAACGAATATTACGAAAAATAGGGATACACTACACTGGTTTTCAGTGAAACCAGCTGAATGAGTGCCACGGACGCTTGTCTAGTGTATTTTGTGTACCTAACGTGTATGTGTAATGTGGGTATATATATCTACTAAGAAGAAAATATCAAATAATAATGAGATACATACTATTAAATTATTATAATGAATAAATAGGAGTGTGGGTATCTACAGTTTGAATATAAAATTATTACGGCTAACAAATCAAAACAACTTCTAGCGCGCACATACAGTTATTATGCACCTATAATTAAGTAACTATATCGACCCAATAGCAGATATGATTCGGTCAGCCCAACGTGTGGGTGACCTCCCGCGCGGTCTAGTGCCTTCTACTTTTCCTCGGATGATAAGGTGTACTATGGACTGATCGCCACGCCGAGGAACATGTCCGAAAACGTTAGGATGCGAGACTGTACTATAGAAAATAGACGCTGCTTGATAATAATATCCTCCAACCGATTTTGGCTAAGATTTGCGTGTCTAATAGTGTTCACTTCTAATTATTATTTTAATCTTCTGATACATTATTTATTTTTAATTAATTTACGAGAGCATTATACTTACTAATGTAAAAAAAAACATTTTTCCCCAAGGAGCCTTTTAATCTTATCGTGTAATTCCCGATTGCGTCCAAAGCCGTCGCTTTGGAGCCCAGAGTACGCTTGGACCATGATCCAGGATTCGAGAAGTCTGGTAATTACAATTAAAGCGTCTGCCGTCTGACCTTCGCAACCCCACCATGGTTACGCCCGTTTTTATGTGATAGGTGGCAGATAAGCAGACGGAACACCTGATAGTATAGTCAGAAGTGCGCTGCCAACTTTTAAACCCAAGAGGTTAGGCCTCCAGTACCCTCATTCATACAGTGAAATGCAGCACAGACGCTGCATCGCGCAGGTATTCTGTGAGGCCATGGTATCACTCCGATTAGCTGGGCCATTCAAATCATTCGAAGGCCATTCGATCAAAATTATCCGACTTTCTGCGTCTATTTATTTTATGCTTAGACTCTACATTCAACTCGCGCGCTGCTTATTTCTGCATAAAATTCTCAAGGATATCCTCGTATTTGCTTTGGCTTAAAAGTATGTCACGGATAATCTTTTGTTTGCGAAAGCATGAATAAAAATACACTGGGTTGCAAATAATTTGAGATATCTTTATTTCATACTCATGTGCTTAGTTGAAACAAATAATAATATGATTTAATTAGGTAATTATCCTCCTAGCAATAACGGCGGTCAATCTCAACGATCGGTCACGTAGGATATTTTATAGTGCTCAAGTGTGTGCGCACAAGTGTACTCTCTATTCCCCTACCCTAATGATCTTATGAGACATCAGTGTGACTCGACCGGAGAGGGATCGGACGCAGGAGCCCCTGAAAGCACTTTAAGCCGTTGAGGCTTAAAGTGCTTTCAGAGGCTCGGGGGTACAAGACCGTCAAATTCCAGACTCCAGCTGACACTAAAAATTTAAAGAAACTTAGATAGGTACATTTTTTGGCCCGACCAGGGTATCGAATCTCTTGCGCTTTAAAGAACGACTCAATAACTCACTGCGCCGTAGAGACAGTCTTTTCAAAGTTTTAAATATATTTTTTTTATACTTTACTGCACTAGACACTAGTGTTGCTTATCGATACTCCACTATCGATAGTATATCGAAAGACTATCGATAGTAAAAGTAAAATCGTTAGTATCGATAGTAAAATTAGATCAATACTATTGATAACACGAATACTATCGATGCTATCGATTGTTTAATGTCCAATATTATCGAAAGTACCGGATACATTTAATCAGGCAACAATACTTTCGAAACATGGCTTTTTGGGGTCATTTCTGTCGCAAAATATGTAGATGAAAAATGAGATTAAATTGTAAAAAACGTTTATTTTATTAAAAATTACTTCTGCGCGATAAGAAAGATAAATTAGATTTTTCTGATCGTCGTTCGCAAGTAAAAACTGCACAACAGCCATTTTGACGAGTTCCGCTCAGCGACAGATATGAATTCAAAATGGCGATTTTATAATAATCCCCGACCGCTGAATCACGTTGGTCATATACTTTGGCAGAGGGGATGCGTCCACATGCCACGTCCCGTGTTAAATTGTCTAAGGTGAGAGAGTGTAGAAATACTTTAAAAATTGGAACATAATTTCTGACATCAATTTACATATAGTTTTACTGTAACACAATTTCATTGTTATATTTTGTAAGCTACCTTACCAAGTGTAGAAATAAAATGGTGGCCCGAATTTTTTGAGGTCCAGTGTACTTGGAGGAAATAAGATTAAGGGTCTTTGAACACGCTCGGTTTCCTATCATAAATTCTTAGATCGTGGTTTCGTCTTCCATCAGGGGATTTTAGTTTAAACACTGGCTTATATCTCAGACAAAAAGTGCACTTAACGGAGCGAAATGGGGTGAGTTCTAGTCGGATTACTTTTTAAGGCTTTTACTGATGAAGCTTTTTATATTTATTTATTACAACATTTAGTACATGCTATGTATGGTTTGCCTTTATAGTATCTTAAACTACTGCCTCGTAGGCGCAGTGGGCATTGCGTCACACTTTAAAGCGACGGCTACACTTGGGTCTTGTATTCCCAGAGTCTGGAAGTTGGAGGTCTTGTACCCCCGCGCCAGGGCAGTTAAGGAGGACAACTCTAGAGGACCTGCATACGCGCTGCCGACCCCTCAAAAACTAAAGGAGCTATTTACAAAATTTCAGCTTGAAACCTTATGTATTATTTTTGTTATGAGCCCTCAAAGGCAAAGATAGGCAAGTAAATTTTAAGGTAACGGGTAGGCCTAACTAGCGACACCAATCGATTTTAATTTTTAACTACTAAACCGGATCTATTTTAAATAATTTCGGGGTTACAACCTCTCTGCAAACACCTATATTATTTATTAAATAACCATGCACAAATGTTGGGTCCGTTTTTGTACGCAAAGAAATGATTCACGCTAAAAGTGGCCGCTTTTGGCGTGAATTATTTTTTCGCGTACGCGTCGGACCCAACATTTGTGCATGGTTATTTAATAAATAGTATAAGTGCTTGCCAAGAGATTGTAACCCCGAAATTGTTTAAAATAGATCCGGTTCAGTAGCTAAAAATTAGAATCGATTGGCGTCGCTAGTGCCCTACCTTCACCTTAAAATTTACTTGACTATCTTTACCTTTGAGGGCTCATAACAAAAATAATACATAAGGTTTCAAGCTGAAATTTTGTAAACGTCCATAGGCTGCGGTAATCGCTTACCATCAGGCGAACCGCACGCTTGTTTGCCACCGACGTAGTATAAAAAAACTTAGTAACCGCTGCTTTTATTGTCGTGAACATAAATAAACGTCACTAAGTTATTTTAAATTGCGATTATCGATGTTTCAATACTTGGTAAACTCGGCCCTATAATATCCTCCAACCGATTACGGCTACGGCGGCCAATCTCTACGATCAGCCACGTACGCAGGATATATTATAGTGCTCAGGTGTGTGCGCAAACACAACTGTACTCTCTATTGCCTTACCCTCATACTCCGATGGGACACCAGGGTGACACGACCGGAGAGGGATTTGGCGCAGGGTCAACAGTTTAACGTGATTTCCGAGGCACGGGGGTACAAGACCGCCAACTTCCAGACTCCGGGCGGGCACTGAATTTCCCACCGAAAACTTGACACTTCATTTTGCGTATACTAATAAGTTACACCTGGTTCTTTTAATAAAATCTTCTTCATATGTTTATTTTCAGTAGTATTTGTTAAATATATTTATTTTACACAAAATACTCTGGCACTATATACCATTGTATCGATTTATCTCCCTTTTTTGCATATACTACGTGTTTACGCTAAACTGGCCACTCGTTGACGGCAACTATCATATGGGCCTATTGTGTTAAAAAATGTTTTTACATTTTAATGTCAAAGATTCGTTACTCATTGAAGTCTATGCAAAAAATGTCTCTCACTTATCTGTAATAAAGTTGGTAATACCATGGCGAGAATCTTACCTAGCCGTAACACAGTTCTCGGACTAGCACGGGAGGTAAAGAGTTTTGTTTGTGTACCTTCATCTTCAACAGATATTTGTTGCGACTACAAATAAGACCATACTGCTTGAGTCAATAATAGGATTTTTGCCGTGTCTTAGTTGGTATACTGTAAACTGGTTATGAAATAAACTTTTTATTTATTTATTTAATTAAACTTAGTTACATTAGGTACAAATGTTATGAAATACAAATTTTCGGCCTGACCCAGGGATCGAACCCGGGACCTCTTATTCATGATAGCTTAGAGCAAGACGTATGGTTGGTACAGATAATTTACGACTCAAGAATGTAAACGAATTCAATACGAGCAATAAGAAACTATATTGGTTTAATGAGTTAATTATTATATATAATGTCCTCCAAACCGATATTTTGGTCAGCGATCACCATCGACGCATGACATTTTTTTTTATTTATTCAGTAATAGGTTTTTACATTTCTGTTTTATGATCGAGGATCTCTTTTAAGTAAATTAGATAGATAGATAGATAGATACACTTTATTGCACAAAATTTACAGATCTTAGCCTAAGTTATTATACTAAAACAATGTAGGCAGGTCTTATCGCTAATAGCGATCTCTTCCAGACAACCTCAGGGTAGAGGAAAAGTATAGCGAATTAAGAAAAGGGGTAAGGCAGTGCAAGTCAGAAAAAGAGAAAAAAAAAGACATTGTATAAATACGAGTATGGTATATACATACATACATTATATTAAATAAATATATACTAGCTATAAATACTAATACATTAATACTTGTGTTAGAAAAACCCCGCTCTCCGTACAATAGTTTCAACAATCTAGTGATACTTAGAAGATACAAGAATAACTGTCTTAGAATTTTAACTTAAAAGTAGGTAGTATGTAATAATAATAGTAAGTTCATCAACATATTATAGTGCACAAGTATTTGCGCAGACACAAGTGCACTCTCTATTCCCGTACCCTCTTATTTCGATGGGACACGAGAGGGATTAGACACAGGACCAACGGCTTAACGTGCTTTCCGAGGCACGGACCGCCAGCTTCCAGACTCCGGGCTAACACTGAGAATTTCTTAACAGAAAAACTCAGGTACAAATGTTGGCCCGACCCTGGGATCGAACCTGGGACTCCAAGCTCAACCATCGCTTTAAAGTGCGACCCACTAACCATTGCGCCACCGAGGAAGGCAGTCATATCATTATATATTCTCACAACGATGAGTATAACTGTAAACACAAATATCTCATCAATTTCCCATTGTTTTTCGAAATCATAATATTTCAATCATCTTTCATGGCTTAGCACAGTTATCAATAAATCACAATATAGATCTGTAACATCAACTACACGGCAGAGAGTCTGGCCAAGTAAAAAATAGGATCGGGAACCGCACGATACGTATTTTCATTACTTTTCCCCTTCAGTCACTACCATAACTAAACTATTGGATTTGGGTGTACTGGAAGACGCCCCTAGCTTCTTCATATTATACTCATACGATAAGTACGAAGAATACCCTAGTTTGAGACTAAGATTATTATCAGTAAGCCTTCTAGTTTGTAAAGAATGTATATTTATGAAAATAAGAGCACAGCTATCATCGATTTACCCCTCGATAGTGCAAGTCAACATGTTCTTGTTGTATTTAAACTTTATGGCAAAATCTATTTTGAAGTTTTTTTTATTGAGTGAATGTTTCAAACACATCCTCGATCAGTGCCTTTTTTGCTAGTCTTGTAAGATAAATTGCTATAATTGCTCCACGTATGTTATATATTTCAAAATTTTAATGTGTGTATTTTGGTATGTGTATTGTGTTGTGTTTTGTATTATTATTATTACATTTTACTAGAATTGTGTTTAAAATATTTTATTTTGAAGGTTCGATTACATCCCTAGATGAATATAAAACTTGGCACGCATATACCAACATCATCGTATCGATATCTCAAATTTTCCAACCGACCCATTGATCGAATATTGAAATCGGGGCATCAGTCGATATTGAACTTAGCTCTCATTTAACATTTCTATTTTTGATCCGTGTTTCTCGGACATAAATCTGTATCGTTTCAATACTTATAGTAACAGATTAGCGTTGTCATTACAAATTGCTCAATCGTGGTTATTTACGACGAGAACGGAATATTCATTTAATAATTTGGCATAAATAATGATAAATTTGGATTTTACTCGTACAAAAATAAATCGTCTTTCCTGGTATGGCCATGTAAGAGAAGAGGAAAAGAACATGTAAACAAAAGAGGGATGAGTGTAAATGTAAGTAGGTGGAGGAACAGAGAATGGCCGAAAAAGAGATGGATGGATTATGTGAAGAATGACATGATGGGAAAAATGGTGGATGATTCGATGACGAATGACGGGGACGTGTGGAAAAGGAAGACATACTGCTCTGACGCCAGATAACCTGGGAAAAGGACAGGAGGATGATGATGAAAAATAACACTAGTATGGTTGCCAAGTCTTCAGAGTAAGAAGTCAGTCAACCGAACAAGCTAGTAGCTAGAGCTAGAACGAGCTAGATGAAAAACATCTCCGAGACATGTCTCGTGACTACCAAGGACATTTATTATACAGTATTACAAAAAATCTAGAAAAATATTCTAAAACCGGAAAAAATGACAAAAAAAATATAGTACAATCACGCGGTGCAAATCAGAATTTACTTTATTTTAAAAACGAAATGGAAGTTACTGTGTATGAATTTCTTCTATCACTGGAATTAGTAAAAAACTTGCCAGTAACTTTTTTCCATTTGAAGTAGGGAATCCTAAAAATTACTTATTGTAGCCGCAACTTCACAACTTTAAATAAGAACCATTGAAATAATATTCTCCTTTATCTTTCTCATTTTAGTGTGTAAAATCATAGACCAATTTTAAAATTCACCGTCGAGTCCAAAAGTCCAAAACTATCGCTTCGAAGCCATTATTTACAAGACCATTATTTATGATTTAGGCATTTTGATAATTACAATAAAGCGATGGCTGTCTGACCTTAGCGACCTTTTAATAGGTTAAATAAGACCAATTTAATCATTAGAATAGTTATTTACGGGATTTCTAGCATGTACCTTATTTTTGAGTTTCCGATATTCCGGCACTGCTGTCATGCCATGCTCACTATTTTCGAGAAAATTGTGAGTAAGTGATCAGTGGTACCCATAGACTTAGGATGCCGCCGTCTAATTCTATGGTACCGCAGGTGTGCGTAGTAAAATACTGCGAAGGAGGATAGACCGATTTGTCTGGCAGTAACAACTTACTTTGCAAAGGATTGCATGCCTCAAGTGGCAAAAGGCAGGGCACATAGCGAGGAGAACAGACGGCCTTTGGGGCGGAAAAGTCCTCGAGTGGAGGCTACGTACAGGAAGTCGCAGCCGTGGCAGGCTCCCCACAAGGTGGACCGACGATCTGGTAAAGATTGGATGCGGGCGGCACAGGATCGATCTGTGTGGAGAACATTGGGGGAGGCCTATGTCCAGCAGTGGACGTCTATTGGCTTGAATGATGATGATGATGATGAACAACTTACCCGCAATAACTTAAGTTACTCCGTGACCATGGCGCTTGCAATAGTGCCGAAATATCGGAAACTCAAAAATAACACATACATGTACAGGTACAAGGTAGAAATCCCGTAAATAACTATTCTAATGTTAGTGACCATGAAAGTTTAAAACAAAAGAATCATGGTTACACGTTTCAGAAACTATGCAAAATAATATGCTGGTTTCCTCATGACAGTTTCCCTCACCGCCGAGTAGAAATACGCTCATTTTCGTAGATTTGTAAATGAATAGGAGCACGCTCAGATTCTGACCGCATGGGAAGCCCCATTGGAAGATGCGATCAGATCCTCTAAGTTACCATAGCTGCTGACCAATAATAGTGTACATTACTCCAAAACCAGGGGCAATTCACTTAGTACTTTTTGCTTTAGTATGAGAAAAACAGCCTGTAAAACGCAGATGTAGCTTTAAAAAGCAATCAAGCAGATGGTTCGGCGTTGTTTCGGTAGATGTCACTATGTATTTTTGTATCGCGCTAGTAAACCGTGCTTCCGAAACAATGACCTCAAGCCGCCTGCCCAAATTAGCAATTTTAAAAAAGTATGGCAAATATACCAGAGAACTAGAAGGTATTGTTAATATTTTTATGTAGCAAATACAATCATTTCAGATATTTGAATTAATCGTCTCCCTGACTGATTCTCAAAGTTGGCCGTGCCACATAGCGGTTGAGTATTGATCGTTTTCCTCTAGATGGCGCTAGCACTGGCTTGCCGACTGATGCCTCTATCTCAGTATATATAAGTTACTCTATGTCCAAATCTCCCAACACGACCAGTACAAGTTGTTCAGAGTCGATTAAAACCTTATTGCTCTTAGTTTCGGGATCAGGTCAAATAGGCGGAGTTTTCGAGGCTTTTTGATACTTCAATGGGAATTATTTGAATAGGCTTCATGTTTTTCTCATTTGAATAATTACATAGTACGTATAGACAGTAGCTGTACTTAGACGTCAAGAATTGTAAACTAAGTAGACGTGCGTAACTCTGTATTGAAACGACTCAGTGTTCCGACTCAGCCAAATATGTAACCGAATCTCTAATCTTCGCTCCGAATGTATCATTCGACTCGGGTTCGAGTGAATCGAATGATTCGAATAGGCTGAATGATCCGGTGAGCCGAATGATCCGAATTAGCTGAATGATCCGAGTGAGTCGAATGTTCCGAATGATCTGAATGAGCGGAATGAATTACGGATCTATCTGAGAGTCGATGTTCCAAATGAGGCGTTTCACTGTTCCGCATCTCTGCACTGATCCAGATGCAAATATTCCAATCTTTTTAAAGATACATTTTCGCCGGGTCTATAGCTAAGCCTGTCAGGGCATTCGACTTACTGTCTTTTTATGTGATAGGCGAAAATAATAATAATGATATCCTCCTACCGATTTCGGCTAAGGCAGTTAATCTCAACGATAAGCCACTTACGCAGGATGTTTTATATTGCTCAAGTACAAGGGTTCAATCCCCGCACAGTTGTGTGCATGAACATGTCTGTTTGTATTTGTCTGGGTATGTTCTATTTATTATATGTATATAGTAAAAAAAACCCACTGTTGGTTTTGATATCCGTAACACAGGTGCTTGAGCTACCTATCTCGGAGTCAGATCAAAGTATGGAATGTTGTGAAATATTATTTGGAAGCGGGCTTGTAACTCCATTGGTGTTGCCATTGGTGGTGGCAATCGGTTTAGAGGAGGTGATCCGTTTTCTTGTCCACATCATCATCATCATCATCATCCTGCCCTGTTGATAGGGATTAAGCATTTTTCTATAACTCACATGACCATTTGCAATTACAGTCAAATCATGGCTGCGATTTCCGTTGAGTCGATGAGAAAAAATGAGAGATGCGAAGGGAGGGGTGTTTAAAGGTTGGCAACGCACTTGTGACTCCACTGCTGTTGCTGGGTGTTCATGGGCAGTGGCAATCGCTTCCCATCAGGTGATCCGTCTGATCGTCTGCCAACTATGTCATAAAAAAAAGATCGCGATTTTATAATAAGGTGGATTAATTCTTAACCTCATTCTTACCTACGTGGGGTAAGTATATTATAAAGTATACCTACTGGTTACCCTCAGTCTGCAATGACGATCCTCATTTGCATGCTACCTTGGGTTTGTAATTAAAACATTTTGGCCGTTCTTAATGCCACTCCATTATTAATATGGGTACCATGTCTGGGCACAAGTTTTGCGAGTGTGTTTTTTATTTATGGTATTAACGTGAATGATTTATGGTATAAAGCGATGATCGATGGCAGCTCAATAGTTCAAAACGTGCCTTCAATCCGGGGGACCGGGTTCGAATCCAAGCAATGCACCTCTAGGTTTCTCAAATCTAAACCATTAGCTCGGCAGTAAGGGAGAATATGCCGTGTGGTCCCCGGCAGAGTAGAATGGGCCACCCTCACTATTACCGGGGTGTCGTAAAAGGCGACTAAGGTAAAGCTGCTGGCATAATCATCAGCACCCAGAGAAGGAAAACTCTGCATATATATCAAAAACCTCGCCAACCCGTCTGCCAAGCGTGGTGAGTATGGCAATTACCCCTCATGTGATTGAGGGAGGGCCGTGCCCCAGCAGTGGGGACTTAAATGGGCTGACGATGATGATGAGGGAGAATATCGTGAGGAAACCTGCACGGTTCAGATAGTTTTTGAAACGTAACCATGATTCAGTTGGTCAGGTCCCCCTGTTGAAGGGTTGCGAAGGTCAGACGGCAGTCGCTTCATTCATTGTAATTACCTGACTCCAAAATCAAGAATCGTGGTCCTAGCATACCCTGGGCTCCAGAGCGACAGCTTTGGACGCAACTGGGAATTACACGCTAAGATGATAGTAGTATTAAGGCGACGCATCGACGCAACTAGCGCCGCCAATAAATTTATATGGATTCGTTTATGAGACATTTTTTAAAAAGTACATCGGTGAATTTACAAGGGAAAGTGTAAAGAATTTTTTACATATATTACAATCACGCTCTGAAAAACACAAGTATTTATTACACGAATATTTGTCCAGGTTGGGGATCGAACCCACAACCTTTGGCGTTTGAGGCAGGGTCCCTACCAAATGTGCTATCCGGCCTGTCAAAAATATACACCATATGTTTTTATTCAATTCAATTCAACTTTTATTGCATTGTTAGCGTTTACATTCCGAAAAACTCGTAGTAGGTCTCGTGAATGAAGTTCATTTCAAAGTTCAAACCGAAGCTGTCGTTAATTTTTTTTTATGATATAGGTCGCAGACGAGCAGACGGATCACCTGATGGTAAGCGATTACCGTCGCCCATGGACGCTTGCAACACCAGTGGTGTCACAAGTGCGCTACTTACCTTTTAACCCCCCTCCCCCTGGATTGGGCCTCCGTAAATGTAAAAAATGTTAATGTTCACTCAACTCAACTAATGCGATACAGACCTGTGAGCCTAGTGCATTAGTTCATGATATTTCTCAATGTAAAATGTAATGTGTCAATAGAGATTATTTATTTATTTAGCATGTTAGATCAACAAAATAAACGGAACAAAAATCTGCTGTTCTATACAAAAAAAAATATCCATCAATAATGTATGTAATAGCTGATTTTATTTTGCTAATTTTGTTGATCTAACGTGCTAAATGGACTTCATTCACGATAGATATTGTGTCTGATGTAAATAATGTAATAATATCTAGTGTAATATGAGACCCACTTAAGAGACTTTTGAAGTAGGTCTTTTTTGAAACCAAAGTTTAAAAACACTTGTAGTATAAAAAAATGTAGTGAAACATCTTCTTTATCGTATTTATTTTAAAATATATGTAATAAATTACGAAAATAAATCAATATATGAAACATCAGTCTTTTATTTTTTCATTAATCAGCAAATATAAGTCGAACTTGTAAGTAACCCATATCTTTTCTCAGAGTACAGTTCCAACTAAATTCAAAATCAGATGAAGTGTGAGTAATTACTTGAAGAAATATGTTTTATCAACAAAAATAATGTTATTAATACATATAATCAAGCAGATTCAGCGAAAATTGAGTTTTTCTAAACCTCTGCCACAAAATTAGCCCTGTCCCTGGAGCGTCCCTGAGCGGGATCCACGACACGTCAAAAACTGAAATTTGACAGTTGGCAGTATTCCACATACGAGAGGTTATGAGGTTTTCAGAATGTAGACCGATAAAAAATATCGGTGCATAATAAAATGGAGGACATTTTTATTACGGTCTGTTCCTTTAAATAAAGAATGCTCATGTTTTCAATATTCGTAATCGGACGTGACGTTATTTAAAAATAAAATTAACAAACAAACCTAACCTCAATATTTTTAGTTCAGTAAATACCTTTCAAATCCCATCTTTAAAAAAGTAGCAACAATTAACTTTTTTCTTATTGTACCTAGTATTCTTCTTTAAGTGTCATTATTTTTTTCCACGCACGGGACTTTTAAATCGGAGTCTGAAAATACATAGAACTTTGCCGGTCTCCTTTGTGCATGGTTATTTAATAAATTAGTATAAATGTATGCCGGGAGGTTGTAACCCCGAAATTGTTTAAAATAGATCCGGTTTAGTAGCTAAAACTTAAAATCGATTGGCGTCGCTAGTGTGCCCTACCCGTCACCTTAAAAGCGGACGCGGACTCTACTTCAAAGGCACAGTACAACGTATTTCATATCGCATGACAAGTCTAAACAAATAACCATTAAATATTGAACTGGATTTGTTTGATATATCCACTGCTTGTATAGAGATCAACGTATATTAATGTTGCCTCTGAAAATATCGAGTACGTATGAGTTTATCAAACGAATATTGTGGAGTTTTTTTACGTTTCATTGCTGTGAACTTCTCCTTATTATGGTTCGCACTTTAAAGCGACGATTGCGCCTGGGGTTCGATCCTCGGGTCGGGCCAAAATTAATACCTGAGTTTTACTGTTAAGAAATTCTCAGTGTTAGCCCGGAGTCTGGAAGTTGCCGGTCTTGTACCCCCGCGCCTCGGAAAGCACGTTAAGCCGTTGGTCCTGCGCCTAATCTCGCTTCGGTCGTGTCACACTAGTGTCCCATCGAAATAAGAGGGTACGGGAATAGGGAGTGCTCTTGTGTCTGCGCAAATACTATGATGGGAGTAGGCTTAATCACCACGCTTGCCTTGCTTGATTGGTAATTACAAACCCGAGCTATGTTCGAAAAATTCGAATCATACTTTTGCTCGATCCGGGAATTGAAACCAGGGGGTCTAATTTCAAGTTACCACGTACGATCGTTCGATCGAGCCGACAGTCAATCAATTGTAGTTTAGTTTGGCAATTTGAAATACCATCGTATGGGACACTTTCGTACGGATCCGACCATAGACTCTCGTGAATGAATGATATTCGCGATGATAGTGTCGCCGAAAAACCCACATCAAATAAAACCAATTGAACTGATTTTATTTATAATTAACAATATTTTTTTAACGAATAAAAGATATTTGACTTTTTAAATTAAAGGACTATTGTTTAATGTGTTTGAAAGAAAGATTTTAAATAATAAAAACATTAAAATGTTAAAATATTTTAAAAAATCTGACAGCTTGCTATTTTTCTACATCATAGCCCATATAGTTATCTGTGGCCATCTGTGAAACATTAGAAAAAAACTTGTAAACTATTGACATAAGTATGTACGTACGATAAATATGCAATCTCAATACATAATTTAAAATATTGTAAAATTGTTTGATAGCGTATGTACATTAGTATTATGCTTATATATATACAAGTTCTATAGTTATCTAAAGACTCTACTTTCTTAAGTAAAATCAAGTATAAGTTAGGTTAGTCGCATAATCCTACCTAAATAAGTTTATTTGTTATTAAATTTACTCTGCCGGGGACCACTCGGCCACGGAGTAGTATTCTACTCAAGTAAGAGTCGGTAAGAGTGAGGATGGCCTATTGGCCATTCTCACTCTTACCGAGGTGTCATAAAAGGCCAATAAGGTAAAGCTGCTGGCATGATCATCAGCACCCAGACATGGAAAACTCTGCATTTATATCAAAACCCTCGCCAACCCGTCTGCCAAGCGTGGTGAGTATGGCAATTACCCCTCATGTGATTGAGGAAGGCCCGTGCCCCAGCAGTGGGGACTTAAATGGGCTGATGATGATGACTATTCCAATTTACACTTTAGAAAGAACAACTTTGAAACATCATTTCTATAATTTAACCATTTGTAATTAAATATTTCAGTGAACAAGACATCAAAGTTCTCCTTTGGATCAAACTGTAATAGAAAGCTGAGCTAGAATGACTGTTGGAGAATGAGTTGAAAAAAGTGAACATCTCACCGGAGGTAATCAAAATAACAAAAAGTTATTTAACTGAATCTATAATATCTGTGCTATAACTAATTTCCTTACTGAAAGAAAAAACATTAAGATAAAGATAATATAATTGTTTGAAACATGTATACAAAAGTGTAATCCTTATAAATAAATATTTCACAACATCACATACATTGGTCTGACTCCAAGATAGGTACCTCAAGCACCTGTGTTACGGATATCAGAATCAACAGTGGGATTACAAATATATGCATATAATACTTTTCTTTAATAAATACATACTAATAATACATAGAAAACACCCAGACCAATACAAACAGACATGTTCATGGACACAAATGTTTGTACTGTGCGGGGATTGAACCCGCAACCCTTGGAACAAAGGCAGCATTCACTACCGTTCCAAATGGGTTGTCAAATCCTTGCAGTGTTATTCTTGGTTGGTGGTCCAGAACCATGATTTTGGAGGCCAGTGTACCGTGAGCCATGATTGAGGATTTGGCAAGTCTGGCAATTACTATGAAGGGACTGCCGTCTGACCTTAACAACCCTTAGACGGGGGAACCACACCAAATTAATCATGGTTACATGTTACAGAAACTTATTCAAGTAATCTTAAGTGCATATGGAGCTCGTTGGTAGAAATATGCATTTGAGTTTATTTTTTACATTATTTCCATTTTAAAATTAAATAGCTTGTTTTTATTTACTTAATAAGTATGATTGTAATCGAAATACCTATGTTCCTACCAACAGTTTTTTGTATGAGAGAGCAATAAAAATACTTTTATTGTTAGGTATTTATTTATTTTATTTAAAACTCCTTTATGATTATTGCAGAATATCTACCAGCATTGCACAGATCTCCGCTAGAAGAAACATACCCAGTTCCAGTACTCCGGGTTTCATTGCTAAACGAAGTTAATTATTTGCTGAAAATAGTTTGTTATAATTCAACTGATAAGTACCTATGGACAAGCATCATTCAGTCATAATTTATTATGTAAATAAAGTAAAGTATCAGCTTAATTATTCCCTTTGTAGGGCTAAGACCCCCATCATAGAAATCAAGTCATCGCTACTATGATGGGATTAGGCTTAATCATCACTCTTGCCAAATGCGGATTAGTGATCACAAACCCGAACTATGTTCGGAAAATTCAAAACTTTGCTCGACCCGGGAATCGAACCCATGACCACGAGATCATGGCCACAGGGCCATCGTCAGAACCGTCTTAAACCATTAGACAATGGGGCGTTGTTTTATTTGTAAATAGTTAAAGGTTATTAATTAATACTAAGTGGGTGTGTGAAGATAGATAGATAGACATCCTTTATTGCACAGAAAGAATACAAAATATGTGTGTGTACATAGTTTCTTCTTAAAATAGGATCATCATCGTCATCAGCCCATTTAAGTCCCCACTGCTGGGGCACAGGCCTCCCTCAATCACATGAGGGGTAATTGCCATACTCACCACGCTTGGCAGACGTGTTGGCGAGGGTTTTGAGATAAATGCAGAGTTTTCCTTCTCTGGTTGCTGATGATCATGCCAGCAGCTTTACCTTAGTCGCCTTTTACGACACCTCGGTAAGAGTGAGGGTGGCCTATTCTACTCTGCCGGGACCACTCGGCTGATAAAATAATATAAAATAGGATAACATTATTGTATCTTTTATTATTTATTTTAATAAATGATTCCATCACATGTACTTTGTTGTTTTTTTCATTCCTTATGTACTGCTCTCCTGTTAATTAGTATGTTAATCGCATGAGTGTTAACAGGGCTTTTGGAACAGTGGTAGTGAACGATAGCTTTGGTTCAAGGGTTGCTGGTTCGATCCCCATACAGTACAAACATTTTTGTGCATGTACATGTCTGTTTGTATTGGTCTGGGTGTTTTCTATGTATTAGTATGTTTTTACAAAAGAAAAGTATTATATGTATATATTTGTAATCCCACTGTGGACTATGATATCCGTAACACAGGTGCTTGAGCTACCTATCTCGGAGTCAGATCAATGTACATATGTGATGTTGTGAAATATTCTATGGGATATATTGAAATTCACTAACTAATAGTGGAGCAAATGTATTAAACCAGTTAAACATAAGTTTCACTGGTTGGTACTGTGTAATCTTTAATGGATATCCAAAATTACCCCAAAATTGTAAAATTTATAAGTAGATAACTAGGCACTTAAATAGTTATGTAGGAACCTAACACAAAGGTAAGTAGGTAGGTATACCTACTTTTTAAGGAAAGAGAAAACTTATTACGTATACCTACTTGTAATGTAGACAAAGTAGGAACTTAGGCAAAATTATTGCCTCTTGTAATACATAATTGAGGCTTGCAAATGGTTAAAACCCTCAAAATGTATTTCACTTTGTACTTTGGTGGATTAATACCTAATTGAATCAAAAGCCTATATAAATAATACCTAATTAAACCATCAAAAGTTTCAAACTTTTGAACTGTTAAGATTAAGTTTGAAGAATACAATGTACTTAGTCGCAGAAAAAGACTAATTAGTTAGTGAATCTAGTTTATCTATAAGAAGCCTACACCACTAGGTAGGTACTTAGTATACTTACTTACTTAAATCTGCATAAATCATTGAACTAAACCATACATATTCTCACTGGCATAAATCTACAAAAATTCTCAGTAAGTAGGTAAATAGGCACTTAATGTAAATTAATTTACATATTTAAACGTAAGTACTGAGATTCATACATGAAAACTTTGATTAAGCATTAAAAGTACCTAAGTACTCTATGTATTCATAATCATCTATATAGGTATAGCAATTTTAACATTTTATACCAAGAAACTCCGCTTTAACTGATCTTTATTGATATGTAAGTCATTGGACCTTATTTACAAAGACATAAAGATCCTTTTTTAATACACCATAAATCCATTCAACCGAACCAAAACACCTTTCGAGCTATCGTGAATTTTGACATAAAGACGCGAGACAAGAAATGTCAAATTCGATATTTTGGATGAGCATTGGCGTCTTCAAATTAGGGTTTGAGGCGAGATGTGTCAAAAGAGTTTCGGTTGAGTTCAACCGACGCAATGTTCACTTCAAATTAGGAAACGTCGTCAAATACGTTTGGTTGAGTCTCAAAGTTAACTTCAAATTAGACCCCCAGGACCCCGAGCCGAGATCGCGGCCTGGTACTTAAACCACTAGACCAACGGGGCGTCATCCACTGATCTACCATAACTTCATTTTCCGGAGAGAATGTACGCATGAAAACAATACTGAAAATCTCTTGTGTATTCAAACGTGAAGGTTTACGCAATAGACTAAAACAAACAACAGTACTAAAGGTTGTTGAGGAGCGGTTTCTGAATCTTATTCACATGGGACGGATTTGCTCACGCTTGAAAAAAGGTCACAGCCCATCTGAAAATCACCCAAGTGCGAATCAGAGTACAAACTTGATGATAAACAGTCATAACTTTTAACGACTATTTGGTATATTTATATAATGTACTTTTTTACTTTTTTCTTCTTATTCTCTGAGTGCCTTTTCAGTTTTTATAAAGTATTTGTGTTAACATTGACTGCTCCTGCATTCATAAATTGTCTTTTCGAGAAGTTGGCATTTAGAGAAGTTCGCATTTCGAGTAGTTGGCATTCTGCGAAGTTGTCTTTTTGCGATCGGTTTGCATTTTGAGAAGTAGGCATTCGAGGTTGGTCGTCGAGCTTTCGTAAATCCTTTCTGTTCATTGCAAGCCGAAACAACCGCTCAATACATTTTTTTAAACTTTCATGGTCACTAACATTAGAATAGTTTTTTAAGATTTTCGCGTTGCATTAAAACTATAATTAATTAAGACGGGAATGAACACGAAATTTATTTTGTTCGACGTTTTTGCAATTGCTATTTCAGCCAATAGACGTCCACTGCTGGACATAGGCCTCCTCCAATGTTCTCCACACAGATTGGTCCTGTGCCGCCCACATTCAATGGATTCCCGCGATCTTCACCAGATCGTCGGTCCACCTTGTAAGGGGCCTGCCACGGCTCCGACTTCCTGCACGTGGCCTCCACTCGAGGACCTTTCCGCCCCAATGGCTGTCTGTTCTCCTCGCTATGTGCCCTGCCCATTGCCACTTGGGGCTATGTCTGCGACCTTAGTTCTCCTGCGGATCTCATCATTTCTTATACGATCACGCAGGGAGACTCCGAGCATAGCCATTGCTCTTAATGTAAGACGTTTCGGCTACGTTATGTGAAATATGTGATTACGTCATTTTGTATCACATAATAAATTTCGTGTTAATTCCCGTCTTAATTAATTATAACATTAGAATAGTTTGTAACGATATTTCTACCATGTACTTTTGAGATTACGAGATTATATATGATTTGTTTTTTTCTGTGAAACTCAAAACCCACTTTTGGACATTTTTCATTATTAGATAGGATTCGCTTTGGCATGAATGAGACGGCTCGTCCGGAGTGATACCACGGCCTTACAGAAAGCCTTGAAGCAGCACTGTGCTGTGTTTTGCTGCGTGAGTGAGGGTACTGGAGGCTAAGGTTGGCAGTGCACTTGTGACTCCACTGGTGCTGCGGGTGTCTGTCCATGGGCGGCAGTCACTTACTCGTCTGCCGCCTATTACATAAAAAAAATAAGAAAGGCCGACAGTGTTCTTGCGACTCCTTTGACGTTGCAGGTGCCCAAGGGCACCGGTAATCACTTAGCATCAGGTGATCCGTCTGCCCGTCTGCCTCCTATATGATAAAAAAAAGCTTCACTTTGGGTGCTCTTCTCTGGCAATATTGTAGCAACGTGGAAATTAATGAATATTTTAGTCCCTGCATCAGCCATCTGCTCACAGTCAGAGCGTTCATACATTACTGGGAGCAGGTGGCTCTTCTGTGATATAACTTTACTTTTATTAGCTATATAGTACACTAAACCGAAGTGTATTTATTTTTTCCCCGACGAAAACCATCGTCTTATTGTACTTACACATTGTTGTTTCTGAACTTCTGCCCTAATATTACAAAAAACTGCTCTGATACCGGTTTTAATCCTAAACTAGCAAGTTCATGATTACGGAATAATGATAGTTCTGTAACTGATGTTACTTGATGGTTGATGATGACAAGTGATGATGTTGGTGGGATGCGAAGAAAACGGCGACAATGATGAAGATGATGGGTTTTATTGAAAACAATTCACAAGTATACCGGGCCGAAATTAGTATGGTCAATGTCGAGAAAACCGGCAGCTAGGTAGGACACCTGAATCGTCTAGAGCCTTCGAGCAATTCATAATGAGTAGACCACGCCATAGCTAGTGTAACTCAAATTTCGACCTTATTAAAGTTTACTAGGACCCTTATAGGTCCGGAAAATCGAAACGCTGGTGCAAATTAATGTACTCCCAGCGCCATCTATTGGAGTATGTAGTAGGATGTGACGGGAGTCACACAGGGTTCGATATTGATCCGACGTTATATAAGTTAAATGGTTTGTTACAGTTCTTAAAATTTTATTACAAATTCTCGACTAACCATAGACCACTTAGTACCACAGGATGGTGTCAAAATTGATCGAATCATTCAATCATCCGTTCAGTGACATTTCATTTTACATAACCTTATAAAAAGAAAAAATATTTTAGAATGGCAACAATTAATTAAAATATTGACCTATGTAAGGTTTCCAAGTAAGATGCATAGAAATTGCTTATCTTTTTGAGATTAAATTCAAAAAGTAAATTAATTATTCTCTTACAAATAACTTTGGGGTAAAATGAAATGAACTGTCACAGGGACAAGCTGTCATGGTTACTGAATCGATATTTTGAGGTTATTATTTTAGCACTAATTTTAAACTAGGAGTCGGGGTGGTTTAACTTGAGTATTATAGTTGATATGCTAAATAACGTTAAACTTAGTTTTGTAATAATGCTTACTCTAGTTCTTCAGTTATTTCCAGTATTAATCCCACTACTTATTTTAAACCACGTTTCGGAATAAGAGGGCTATAGTTTGTGTCTGTGGAATCATAAATATCCGTATTATCCTTTTTGCTGATCTGTATTTAATATAAACTATCATTATGTATGTGAATTCAAAATAAAACTATACTATGGTGACTGTTGGTCTAGTGGTTTAAGTACCATCAATCCGCATTTGGCAAGCGTGGTGATTAAGCCTAATCCCATCATAGTAGCGATAACTTGATTTCTATGATGGAGGCCTTTGCCCTGCAGTGGGACAGTTTATAGGCTGATAAAAAAAAATGGTGACTTTTTGCTTACCTGTCAAAGAAAATATACCTAATTCTTATTGTGTCTTATTGTTATTAGAAAAGAACCTGGAATTTTAACGGTAAATACCTTTTAAGTATAAGTCAAAATCACATAGATACAACGATCTATCCCCATAGTTATTGTTTCGCTCCCGTGGAATTCGGTTTACCACATTGTACCTAGTCTATATCACTCTCCATCTCTATATATATATCCACTTAAAAACCACGCTCCAATTGGCCTTGAAAGACGGACAAACAAACGAGCAGACGGATCACCTGATGGTATGCGATTGCCGTCGCCCATGAACACTCGTAACACCAATCGAGTCACAAGTCCACTGTTAACCCCCGGATTGGGTCTTCGTTACCCTCACTCACACAGCAAAACACAGCACATATACTGTTTCACTCCGGTCGAGCCGGCCCATTTATGCCAATACCCGTGGGAGAGCCACGCTTCGTCATGAATAGTCCGGCTCGAGTGGAGGGATACCACGGCCTCACAGAAAAACGGCAAGTAGCAGCACTGTGCTGTGTTCCGCTGTGTCAGTGAGGGTACCGGCCCGATCCGGGGGAATGGGGATTTCAAAGGTTGACGGCGTACTTCTGACTCCATTGGTATTGAGGGTGTCCATTGGCGGCCGTAATCGCTTACCATCAGGTCACTACCTCACCGTCTGTCCATCTGCCACCTATCACATAGTAAAAACATGAGAAAGAATGAGAAGTGGTCTTCAGAGTAATAAAACTGTAGTGTGAAGAGATAGTGGACCAACCGACCCGTTTGGAACAGTGGTAGTGAACGCTGCCTTTGGTCCAAGGGTTGCGGGTTCGATCCCCGCACAGTACAAACATTTGTGTGCATGAACATGTCTGTTTGTATTGGTCTGGGTGTTTTCTATGTATTATACGTATGTATTATAATATGTATATATTTGTAATCCCACTGTTGGTTCTGATATCCGTAACACAGGTGCTTGAGCTACCTATCTCGGAGTCAGATCAATGTATGTGATGTTGTGAAAATATTATTATTATTATATTATAATGAAATTTTAAAAAAATACAGTCAAACGAATAGTACTAACGGAACTTTATTACAAAACACAAGTGATTCTTAAGACTTTAACAGCGAAGTTTGTTTACAAATCTATCAAATAGTAGATAAATGTATTGATAAAATGCTCTTTGATTCTAAAAATTACTACGGTTCTACAAACAGAGTGCCAAGGAGATCGTTTTGTTTGACTAAGGGGCGATTTCGCCGCTAATATAACGCGATCAATCGTTGAACTCGGTTTCTGTATTAAAATAAATAAATATTTTCACAACATCCCATACATTGATCTGACTCCGAGATAGGTAGCTCAAGCACCCGTGTTACGGATATCAGAATCAACAGTGGGATTACAAACAATACTATTATTTTTTAAATACTTTGATTGGATTTGGGGAGTCTGGTAATTATAATAAAGCTACTGCCGCCTGATCTTCGCAACCCTAGAGGGGAACTAGACCGACTGAATCATGGTTACACATATTAGAAACTATACAAAACGTGCAGGTTTCCTCACGATGTTTTCCCTCAACGCCGAGCTAATGGTAGAAATACGCACATAGATTTGGAAAAGCCAGAAGTGCATGCTTAATAAATAATAAGTAAATAATAAATATTTTACAACATCACATACATTGATCTGACTTCGAGATAGGTAGCTCAAGCACCTATGTTACGGATATCAGAATCAACAGTGGGATTGCAAATATATACATATAATGCTTTTCTTTTGTAAATACATTCTTATAATACATAGCAAACACCCAGACCAACAAACATGTTCACGCACACAAATGTTTGTACTGTGCGGGGATCGAACCCGCAACCCTTGTATCAGAGGCAGCGTTCACTACCACTGTTCCAAACGGGTCGTCAATGCTTGGATACGAACCACAACCCCGCTTCATGGAGGGTAGTTCTAATTGCCATTTCTTTGCATATTAATGCCTGTATTTGATTTTTTTGATCGCAGAAGTGTTTATTGTTAGCGATTGTCGAATTATTATTTTAAGGGTTTTGTTAGTAAAAAGTAATTCCGTTATTGGCTGTATGTTCAGAAATAAGATCAGTGTAGTAATAGCTGTGGATTTGTGTTTCAATAAAAAAAAATAGCGTTTAAACCGGATCTGTTTTAACAATAGCGGGAACAATATTCAGCTTCATTTGTGCTCGATCCCTCTCCGGTCGTGTCATACTGGTTTGCCGTCGGATTATGAGGGTAAGCGAATAGAGAGTAGACTATATTCTGCGTAAGATCGTTGAGATTGCTCGTCATTGCTCGATCAGTAGGGCCAACATGCGCACCACGAGATAATTTTGTCTACACTCGTATTCGCTAGTTGCTTCTCGCTCACCAGACTGAGCAATGAGCGGGATAGAAGGATGCGCTCGCACGGACGAGAGTAGACAACATTTTGGCGCGGAGCGCATGTATGAAATTTGACAGCTAAAAACGAGATATTTGTCGTCGTAGACTAGCGAGGACGACAAATATCTCGTTTTTAGCTCGTGGTGCGCATGTTAGCCCTACTGGTGCTCGTCTGAAACTTATCACAAAGTTTTTTAAATTGTCGCGTTGCATTATAACTTTAATTAATCAAAACGGGATTTCACACAATATTTATTATGTGATACAACATTGTGTACTCACATATTCTGTTCGACGTTTCGGCAATTGCTATTTCAGCCAATAGACGTCCACTGCTGGACATAGGCCTCCTCCAATGTTCTCCACACAGATCGGTCCTGTGCCGCCCACATTCAATGGATTCCCGCGATCTTCACCAGATCGTCGGTCCACCTTGTAAGGGGCCTGCCACGGTTCCGACATTTTCGGCTACGTTACAGCGGCTGCTGTAACGTAGCCTAAACGTTGAGTAAAATATGTGAGTACATAATGTTGTATCACATAATAAATATCGTGTGAAATCCCGTTTTGATTAATTATAACTTTTCACATAAAAGAAAGTTTTAACGGTGAAATCGACCCTTAGATGGCATTGAACTGTTATTACTAGCGTATAACTCACTGTTAGAAGGCCATTAATTTGAACTGAAATACAAACTGGCGAAAGAAATTAAACTATCGAAATAAGATTTAAGGTGACGGGTAGGGCACATTAGCGACGCCAATCGATTTAAGGTGACGGGTAGGGCTCACTAGCGACGTCAATCGATTTAAGGTGATGGGTAGGGCACACTAGCGATGCCAATCGATTTTAATTTTTAACTAACCGGATCTGCCGAGAGGTTTAAACCCCGCAATCGTTTAAAATAGATCCGGATTAGTAGCAAAAAATTAACATAGATAGGCGTCGCTAGTGTGCCCTACCCGTCAGCTTAAATAGGTAGCAACTAAACCGGATATCTTTTTAATGATTTCGAAGCTGCAGCCTCTCGGAAAACACTTTAACTATTTATTGAATACTTTTGGGTCTGCTTTTGTATTCGAAATTTGAATTACCGCCAAAAACGTACACTTATGGCGTTAATCCAAATTTTGATTGCTGAAACAGATAAAAAAATAGTGCACAATTATTAAACAAATAGTATCAATGTTTGCTCAAAGAGCTATAGAAAGGGCTATGCTCGGAGTATCTCTGAAGGACCGCATTAGAAATGATATAATCCGACAGAGAACCAGAGTCACCGACATAGCCCACCGAATTAGCAAACTGAAGTGGCAGTGGGCTGGTCATATTAGCCGCAGAACTGACAGCCGTTGGAGCCGTAAAGTCCTTGAGTGGAGACCGCGACTCGGTAAGCGTAGTGTAGGACGCCCTGCGACAAGGAGGGATGATGACATTCGAAGGCTGGCTGGTGTGGGCTGGATGAGAGTAGCCGAAAATCGGGAGCAGTGGCGTGCATTAGGGGAGACCTATGTCCAGCAGTGGACGAGTGTGGGTTGCTGATGATGATGATGATCAATGTTTGCTTAGAGACTCCCGCTCAGAAATTGTTTTAATAGATCCGGTTTAGTAGCTAACAATTTAAAACGATTGGTGTCGCCCGACGACCCGTTTGGAGAAGTGGTAGTGAACGCTGCCTTTGGTCCAAGGGTTGCGGGTTCGACCCCCTCATACTTCAAACATTTGTGTGCATGAACATGTTTGTTTGTATTGGTAGTCTGGTTGATTTATTTGTATTATAAGTTTTTGTAAGCCCGTTGTTGATTCTGACTTCCGTAACATAGGTACGTTTTTGATGTTAGATTAGTTATTTACGGGATTTCTACCATGTACCTTATTTTTGAGTTTCCGATATTTCGTTGCAAGCGCCATGGTCACGGAGTAACTGAAGTTTTTGCGGGTAAGTTGTTACTGGCAGACAAATCGGTCTACCCTCCTTCGCAGTCTTTTACTACGCGCACCTGCGGTACCACTGTTCACTAACTCACTATTTTCTCGAAAATAGTGAGCATGGCATGACAGCAGTGCCGAAATATCGGAAACTCAAAATAACGTACTTAGTAGAAATCTCGTAAATAACTATTCTAATGTTAGTTACCATGAAAGATTAAAACAATATGTGTAATTTTGCGAAATATTTATATTTATTTATTGACTGAAATGATGCTGATGATTCTTACTTGAGGCGCAGCTTTTTTACATTTTTATTATAGAGATAAGAAATCTCCGACTAAAATTAAAGCTTCTTTACAAAATAAGGTAGGTACTTGATTCAAGATAAAGTGCAATCTAAAAGTATCTATAGGTAATTCAAACGATGCCAAATGAACCAGCTGAACTCGAGTTTCATTTTGAGTTCAAAGTTTCTCATTGACTCATCTAAAAGTAATTAGTGGCGAGGGAGTAAGGGACTCAATCTAGATAAGATTACAACTTTCATCAGGAAAGTAAGTTCCTCGTATTCGGTGATTGCCAATGGCCTTTGCACACTAATCGTGGTCGTATCGTCAAAGAAATAAATGGGGTTTGATACCTTTGGCCCACACTACCTAGCGCGAGCCGGACGTTACGACTGAATCCGAGTTCCCCTTCTTTTCACAAGCGTAGTGTGTCTCCACAATTTGGATGTGACAGGTATATATATTTTCGTTCGTTACGGGACGTCTTTACGCAAATGCCCCTGTGTCTGCCATCTTGATTTTTTTTCAAAAGGTGAATGATGACAGATGAAATCTTAAAAAATCACTAGATCACTCCAAAATGAATTGAAAATGTTCTTAGATTTTAAATTAGAAAACCTTGTAAAGCGTCAGGTTTCCGATTAATAAGCTAATTAAGATGAATAATCGCGACGATCAGCATATCTAAGTGTATGCAGGGTATATTTTAGTGCCCAAGTGTATGCGCAAACACAAGTGCAGCGAATTGTTTTATAGCTCCGTTTTAGTTAAAACAGTTTAAGAAGCATTTGAAATGAAATGAAAATTAATTTATTATAGCTATTTATTTATGAATAAGAACCTAATCTTTAGCAGCGTTTGACTAAACAAACCACACTCAACTCACTCAGGTTCCATAGTGGGAGACCTACGTTTCGGAATGAATGGACCGGCTCGACTGGAGTGATACCACGGCCTCACAGAAAACCAGCGTGAAGTGGCACTGTGCTGTTTCGCACTTGTGACTCCACTGATGTTATGGGTGTCCATGGACGGCGGCAATCGCTCACCATCAGATGATCCATCTGCTCGTCTGCCACCTATGTCACAAAAAAGAAAGTCTATCATTCACACCGAAACATACTGAGATGACTGTACGCGCGCATGTATGTATTACCAAGTTGGAAGAGATCGCTCATAGTGATAAGACCGACTTCGTTGTACACATACTGTTATATCTAGTTTTTAAGTTTTCATGCTTTATTTTGAGTGCAATAAAAGTATATTCATTCATTCATTCAAGTCTAATTATGTTGTGCTATTTCAGTTATTACATAATTGGAAGCCATTAACGTCGCCATAACGTTAGGTAATGTGTTAATATGCCCATTAATTATGCCGGGCTCGAATTTCGTTAATTTGCTAAGGATTACGCGAATTGCGGAGGCTGTTGGTATTGCGATTAAGAGATACATTGTGTTAAATTTATACTTGATTAAACTGAACTAAATTTAACACCAACAACAACCGCCGTATGGTCCCCGGCAGAGTAGAATAGGCCACCCTCACTCTTACCGAGGTGTCGTAAAAGGCGACTAAGGTAAAGCTGCTGGCATGATCATCAGCACCCAGAGAAGGAAAACTCTGCATTTATATCTAAACCCTCGCCAACCCGTCTGCCAAGCGTGGTGAGTATGGCAATTACCCTTCATGTGATTGAGAGAGGCCCGTGCCCCAGCAGTGGGGACTTAAATGGGCTGATTGCTTTATTAAGTCTCCACCTTATTACATATGACGATCTTAAGTTATTACCGTACTTAAGCTCATGTTATCCCGTTCCAACGCAATGTTAAAAGGGACTGACACGAGTTTTGCTCCGGGATTCTTCTATTATTTATTCGCGATTTGTAAAAAGGGGATTTAAGTGTGTATACGACAGGTCCTCGAGTGGAGGCCACGTACAGGAAGTCGCAGCCGTGGCAGGCCCCCCACAAGGTGGACCGACGATCTGGTGAAGATCGCGGGAATCCAGTGGATGCGGGCGGCACAGGATCGATCTGTGTGGAGAACATTGGGGGAGGCCTATGTCCAGCAGTGGACGTCTATTGGCTGAAAGGATGATGATGATGATATGTGTATAGTACCGCAGTACTATTACACACATAAAGATCCAGTTTGAGGATTTGAGGGTTGGCGAGATACTTGAATGAATTAGACCACGGAACTCTCAAAAGGTGTTATTGAGATATTACTTTTAAAAAAGTTGGACCACTGCCCCTAGAAAAGACCAATGGTCCAAATAGTTGGACGGAGCAGTGGGACCTCTGCCCCGCACTGATTTCGCAAATGTTAGGTGGCCATAAGCATATTAGGTGACCTGCTTGCTCCTTTGTCGCCTAGCTCAAAAAAAATATCAGGATAGGAGCCATGTAGCGGCAAGAATGGGCCGGCTCGACCAGAGTGATGCCACGGCCTCACAGAAAACAGGCGTGAAGCAGCACTGTGCTGTGTTTCGCTGCGTGAGTGAGAGTACCGGAGGCCCAATCCGAGGAAATGGGGGTTTAAAGGTTGGTAGCGCACTTGTGACTCCACTGGTTTCGCGATGTTCATGGGCGGCGGCAATCACTTACCATCAGGTGATCCGTCTGCTCGTCTGCCACCTATCTCTTGAAAAAAATCGTTCACGCTCGAACCTATAACCCGTACAGAAGAAGCACGCTCTTACTGACTGAGTTATCATTGCTCTATGTTTATTTACCATGTTCATTTCATTTCGTTCACTTTATTTTATGTTACAATTAACTGTATGACTTGGTATAAAGATGAACAACATTGTATGAAAGTTTGGCGATTAAAAAGAGTAATTGGCGAGTTTTTTGCCGGATCTTCTCGACCAAAAACAACTTACCAAGCCTTTGGTAGAATTGCATTATGTTTATTTAATTTTTTGGTATATTTTATGTATATACATATGAATTATACATATGTATTTACATATAAATTATACAATTAAGTACTTATAAATTTTAAATTACTTAATTGGATGACGATTTGTAAGTGCTGTGTACAATCCTCTGCAAATAAAGAATTTTGATGAACAATATACCCCAGAGAACCTCCAACAAAACGGATATTACGACCGAATCTTTACACCCGGTCCTTTCACTCGCGCTGTGCGTCTCTGTTTTTGTTTTTTTTATAATTCTTACAACATCTCGTACGTTAACCTGATTCCGTACTAAGTAGCTTAAGCACTTGTGTTAGATATCAGACAACAGAGGAACACAAATATATACTTAAATACATATATTACACCCATTAATATTATTATATATGGTTTGTGCGTATATTTTTATCCGTAACTAGGGTTCGTGGTAGGCCTAGGGAATGCGTGCATCTTTGGCCAGTCTTATTCAAGAATGACATATTTCAGTTGAGTCACTATGCTACAATAATAGAAAACATAAATTGTCTACATTATTTGACGCAAAATTAAACAAAAGATCTCCGAATGACTGTGGAATTTGTTATATAAACATTTGTATGAGAAATCACCGACACGTTATGTCAGTCAGCGAGGGTAGGGGTGTACAAACGAAAGCGTTTTTAATCATTAAAAATATATGATGAATGGCGAGAAATTCCAAGGAGGATGGTAAAACAAATAAATGGTTTTCCGTAGCAATTTTTCGTCAAAGCACTCCCGAAAATTGTGAAATATTAAAAACATTTCTTTGAGAGATTATAAAGACATCTATTGACATTTAGTGGAGTGGAAGTCCAACCTGGAAAGCTTAAAGGTAAATAAAATGAAGTAGTCAAATTTTATTTAGAAAAATCTGTAATAGGCGTAACAGACATTCTTTTGAGAAGTCGTATTTTTCTCAAATTACTTACTTTTTATATGATAGGTAGGCAGATGGATCACCTGATGGTAAGCGATAGCAACCTTTAAACTCCCCTTTCCCCCGGATTGGGCCTCCGGTACCCTCACTCACGCAGCGAAACACAGCACAAAGCTGCTTCACCCGGTTTTCTATGTGGCCGTGGTATCACTCCGGTCGAGCCTGCCCGTTCATACCGAAGCGTGGCTCTCCCACGGCTTTCGTCTGGCGTTGTCCCGAATAGTAATTGTTTCTGTTAATCCCACAGGATCCTCACATTTCGGGTTAAACAATATACTATGTTCATCTCCTGGTTCTAAGCTACTTCAGTCAGTCCGCTCGTGACCAGGGCTGCTGTAACGTAGCCGAAACGTCAAGCAAAATATGTGACTACAATAATGTTGTATCACATAATAAATCACTAAGGTTAGAAAGAAAATGTTTGCAGCAGCTGGATCCCTAAATCAACTCCGTAATTTCCTTTCAATACCCAACAAAATAGCGCTAGTACAAGCCTTACTTTTCCCAATTCTCGACTACGCCGACTGTTGCTATCTCGATGTAAATGAGGTTCTACTTAACAAGCTCGAGCGTCTCCAGAACTACTGCATACGCATTATTTTCGGCTTGCGTAAGTATGACCGCATATCTGAGTATCGAGCTCATCTCCAATGGCTGCCTATCCGTCTTCGACGTGACTCTCACAATCTATCCTTACTATTTACTATTTCAGTCCCAACTCTCCACCTTATCTTTAAGAGTGTTTCCAGTTTCTCTAGCCCACCCGAGGTCATATGCGTTCTTCCAAACTTCTCCATCTTAAGTTCCCTCCTCATTTATCTCAATCCTACTCCCAATCCTTCACCGTGCAGTCTATCTGACTTTGGAATGCTTTACCTCTGTCAATAAGGCAATCCAACTCCCTACCCATCTTTAAGTCCAAATTAAATTACATTTCTTAACCTCTGAGACCACACTTCCTCTACCCATCTCTTCCTGTCCTTTAATTAAAATCATTCGCATACTTTCAGATACATTGTTATTATTTGTGATTGCAATATTTATCTATATTTAATCAAATATACGTAAGTAGTTTATGATATTTTATGCAGATGTGTATTAGTATATTTATATTTTATTTATGTATTAATATTTAAACTTTCTATGTAAGTATATAAATATTTATATTGCACTGCCCTACACCTCCATCAAGTGTCCTTTAACCAAAGGTTGCCTGGAAGAGATTGCTCATAGTAATAAGGCCGCCTTTGTTGTACATATCCTGTAATACCTAGTATTAAGTTTTGGTACTGTACTTTACGTGCAATAAAAGTATATTCATTCATTCATTCAAATTTCCTGTTAATCCCCGTCTTAATTAATTATCTTTGAGTATATACTCAGAGTTAAGTATAGTTACAAAAACAACGCAAAAATCTAAAAAGGACCAAGCTACCTCTCCACCAATTTTCAGTCAAATCAATTAAGCCGATCTTTAGTTAAAAGTTTTAAATAGTGTACCTATCTTTTTTGCATTTTTAACCGACTTAAAAAAAAGTGGTTCTCAATTCGACATGTATATTTTTTTTATGTTTGTTCGTCGATTTCTTTGCCATTTACGAACCAATTTAGATGATTATTTTTAAGTTGGAAAGTAGATAGTCCCGGATTGGTACCATGATCAGGATATCAGGATCTGATGGTGGGATCTTGGAAAAATTGAGGGGGGAAACGTAATGTTTTTATATCTTTTTTCATAACTGCACCAGTATTTACGCCTGACTGTATTAATTTTGTGGCTCTGCTGATGATGGAAGGTCAACTCCTCAACGGCAAAAAAACCACCTTCATAAACCACGAACTAAAAAGTGTAAAATAATATTTTTATCATATATAAAATAATATAACAGAGCACTCGAGAAAATGTGTTACCGAAATTACGCGAAAAATTGATTACCGCCAGAAGCGGCCACTTTTAACGAGAATCAATTTTTCGCGTACAAAAACGGACCCAAAATTGTGCATGGTTATTTAATAAATAGTATAAGTGTTTGCCGAGAGGATCCGGTTTAGTAGCTAAAAATTAAAATCGATTGGCGTTCCTAGTGTGCCCTACCCGTTACCTTTAAGCATTTTATAGCCAATACTATCTCTGACGACTAATTTTGGTAGTAGCTTAACGAATACTTAGTAGGTATAATCACAGATATTATTACAAATATAATAAGTAATAACCAAAGGCCGAAAGGTCGGTTGCTTTGGTACTTGGGCGGATTTTATACAGCGAAAGAATTAAGTGGATATACCTCAAATCTCCAGATTAATTTTCAAGAGCTGAATAAAATACTCTGATTCATCGAACAAAATTTACGCAATGAACCCTAATATTACCAGGTCCAAGGATCATATCCAATCGCAGATTTTCTAATGTGATAATATAGGAGAGGTGATGTGGTTGACCTTGGAGAGGATCCTGAGAGGATTTCTTAAATCGGATCAAAATTTGTCTCTGCCGTATTTTAGGAGATACGGCCAAAATTGGATTTTAGAGATGCTTACGATAGATAGGTAGATAAATCGTTTATTTGTTACAATATAGACACATACACATCCAAGGGCTTAAAAAAAGATTGTGTCCAAAGCTGTTGCGCTAAAGCGATCTTACCAGAAGTAGCCTTTTTTGCTATCCCAAATTTTTCTCACTGCTGCTCACACAATTCCTCCCTAATATTTTTTAATAATAATAATAATTCTCACAACATCTCTTAAGTTCACCTGATTCCGTACTAAGTAGCTTAAGCACTTGTGTTAGATATCAGACAACAGAGGAACACAAATATATACTTAAATACATATATTACACCCATTAATATTATTATATATGGTTTGTGCGTATATTTTTATCCGTAACTTGGGTTCGTGGTAGGCTAGGGAATGCGTGCATCTTTGGCCAGTCTTATTCAAGAATGACATATTCAGTTGAGTCACTATGCTACAATAATAGAAAACATAAATTGTCTACATTATTTGACGCAAAATTAAACAAAAGATCTCCGAATGACTGTGGAATTTGTTATATAAACATTTGTATGAGAAATCACCGACACGTTATGTCAGTCAGCGAGGGTAGGGGTGTACAAACGAAAGCGTTTTTAATCATTAAAAATATATGATGAATGGCGAGAAATTCCAAGGAGGATGGTAAAACAAATAAATGGTTTTCCGTAGCAATTTTTCGTCAAAGCACTCCCGAAAATTGTGAAATATTAAAAACATTTCTTTGAGAGATTATAAAGACATCTATTGACATTTAGTGGAGTGGAAGTCCAACCTGGAAAGCTTAAAGGTAAATAAAATGAAGTAGTCAAATTTTATTTAGAAAAATCTGTAATAGGCGTAACAGACATTCTTTTGAGAAGTCGTATTTTTCTCAAATTACTTACTTTTTATATGATAGGTAGGCAGATGGATCACCTGATGGTAAGCGATAGCAACCTTTAAACTCCCCTTTCCCCCGGATTGGGCCTCCGGTACCCTCACTCACGCAGCGAAACACAGCACAAAGCTGCTTCACCCGGTTTTCTATGTGGCCGTGGTATCACTCCGGTCGAGCCTGCCCGTTCATACCGAAGCGTGGCTCTCCCACGGCTTTCGTCTGGCGTTGTCCCGAATAGTAATTGTTTCTGTTAATCCCACAGGATCCTCACATTTCGGGTTAAACAATATACTATGTTCATCTCCTGGTTCTAAGCTACTTCAGTCAGTCCGCTCGTGACCAGGGCTGCTGTAACGTAGCCGAAACGTCAAGCAAAATATGTGACTACAATAATGTTGTATCACATAATAAATCACTAAGGTTAGAAAGAAAATGTTTGCAGCAGCTGGATCCCTAAATCAACTCCGTAATTTCCTTTCAATACCCAACAAAATAGCGCTAGTACAAGCCTTACTTTTCCCAATTCTCGACTACGCCGACTGTTGCTATCTCGATGTAAATGAGGTTCTACTTAACAAGCTCGAGCGTCTCCAGAACTACTGCATACGCATTATTTTCGGCTTGCGTAAGTATGACCGCATATCTGAGTATCGAGCTCATCTCCAATGGCTGCCTATCCGTCTTCGACGTGACTCTCACAATCTATCCTTACTATTTACTATTTCAGTCCCAACTCTCCACCTTATCTTTAAGAGTGTTTCCAGTTTCTCTAGCCCACCCGAGGTCATATGCGTTCTTCCAAACTTCTCCATCTTAAGTTCCCTCCTCATTTATCTCAATCCTACTCCCAATCCTTCACCGTGCAGTCTATCTGACTTTGGAATGCTTTACCTCTGTCAATAAGGCAATCCAACTCCCTACCCATCTTTAAAGTCCAAATTAAATTACATTTTCTTAACCTCTGAGACCACACTTCCTCTACCCATCTCTTCCTGTCCTTTAATTAAAATCATTCGCATACTTTCAGATACATTGTTATTATTTGTGATTGCAATATTTATCTATATTTAATCAAATATACGTAAGTAGTTTATGATATTTTATGCAGATGTGTATTAGTATATTTATATTTTATTTATGTATTAATATTTAAACTTTCTATGTAAGTATATAAATATTTATATTGCACTGCCCTACACCTCCATCAAGTGTCCTTTAACCAAAGGTTGCCTGGAAGAGATTGCTCATAGTAATAAGGCCGCCTTTGTTGTACATATCCTGTAATACCTAGTATTAAGTTTTGGTACTGTACTTTACGTGCAATAAAGTATATTCATTCATTCATTCAAATTTCCTGTTAATCCCCGTCTTAATTAATTATCTTTGAGTATATACTCAGAGTTAAGTATAGTTACAAAAACAACGCAAAAATCTAAAAAGGACCAAGCTACCTCTCCACCAATTTTCAGTCAAATCAATTAAGCCGATCTTTAGTTAAAAGTTTTAAATAGTGTACCTATCTTTTTTGCATTTTTAACCGACTTAAAAAAAAGTGGTTCTCAATTCGACATGTATATTTTTTTTATGTTTGTTCGCCGATTTCTTTGCCATTTACGAACCAATTTAGATGATTATTTTTAAGTTGGAAAGTAGATAGTCCCGGATTGGTACCATGATCAGGATATCAGGATCTGATGGTGGGATCTTGGAAAAATTGAGGGGGGAAACGTAATGTTTTTATATCTTTTTTCATAACTGCACCAGTATTTACGCCTGACTGTATTAATTTTGTGGCTCTGCTGATGATGGAAGGTCAACTCCTCAACGGCAAAAAAACCACCTTCATAAACCACGAACTAAAAAGTGTAAAATAATATTTTTATCATATATAAAATAATATAACAGAGCACTCGAGAAAATGTGTTACCGAAATTACGCGAAAAATTGATTACCGCCAGAAGCGGCCACTTTTAACGAGAATCAATTTTTCGCGTACAAAAACGGACCCAAAATTTGTGCATGGTTATTTAATAAATAGTATAAGTGTTTGCCGAGAGGATCCGGTTTAGTAGCTAAAAATTAAAATCGATTGGCGTTCCTAGTGTGCCCTACCCGTTACCTTTAAGCATTTTATAGCCAATACTATCTCTGACGACTAATTTTGGTAGTAGCTTAACGAATACTTAGTAGGTATAATCACAGATATTATTACAAATATAATAAGTAATAACCAAAGGCCGAAAGGTCGGTTGCTTTGGTACTTGGGCGGATTTTATACAGCGAAAGAATTAAGTGGATATACCTCAAATCTCCAGATTAATTTTCAAGAGCTGAATAAAATACTCTGATTCATCGAATAAAATTTACGCAATGAACCCTAATATTACCAGGTCCAAGGATCATATCCAATCGCAGATTTTCTAATGTGATAATATAGGAGAGGTGATGTGGTTGACCTTGGAGAGGATCCTGAGAGGATTTCTTAAATCGGATCAAAATTTGTCTCTGCCGTATTTTAGGAGATACGGCCAAAATTGGATTTTAGAGATGCTTACGATAGATAGGTAGATAAATCGTTTATTTGTTACAATATAGACACATACACATCCAAGGGCTTAAAAAAAGATTGTGTCCAAAGCTGTTGCGCTAAAGCGATCTTACCAAGAAGTAGCCTTTTTTGCTATCCCAAATTTTCTCACTGCTGCTCACACAAATTCCTCCCCTAATATTTTTTAATAATAATAATAATTCTCACAACATCTCTTAAGTTCACCTGATTCCGTACTAAGTAGCTTAAGCACTTGTGTTACAGATATCAGACAACAGAGGAACACAAATATATACTTAGTAACATATATTACACCCAGACACTGAACAAACACAAGTGTTCATCGCACGAATGTTTGTCCAGGGTGGGGATCGAACCCACGACCTTTGGCGTAAGAGGCAGGGTCACTACCAATTGCGCCATCCGGTCAGTCAAGTAAATCCAGTAATAGCCTCCACTGCTTCCTATTCTTTACCAGCGTTTGCCAGTTACGGTTGTGTTGTTCCAGGTCGTCACGCAATCTCGTTCTAGGCCTACTTCTTGGACGACACCCGTCTACAGGCTGTCATCTCATGACAACCTGGATCCATCTCTCCGGGTGCATTCTCACAGCATGGCCAGACCAGTTCCATTTGAGCTTGATAGATTTTTCACCTCTGTCCATAATGGCGATTTGGGAGCGGATTATGGTATTTCTCACTCTGTCCGTGAGTTTGATACCCAGACCACTCCGATCCATAGAGCTTTGGACAATCTTGAGCTTTGACTTCTGACTTTTAGTTAGCCACCATGTCTGAGCACCGTAGGTGAAAATGAGCAGAATACAGACGTCAATGAGTTTTCGCTTTAGGTAACGAGGAACCTCTACATCCGTCTACATGCAATAAACCAAACAGATAGAAGATCGTCCATCGTCTGCCCATTTAGGTCCCCACTGCTGGGGCACGGGCCACCCTCAATCACATGAGGGGTAATTGCCATACTCACCACGCTTGGCAGACGGGTTGGCGAGGGTTTTGATATAAATGCAGAGTTTTCCTTCTCTGGGTGCTGATGATCATGCTCGCAGCTTTACCTTAGTCGCCTTTTACGACACCTCGGTAAGAGTGAGGGTGGCCTATTCTACTCTGCCGGGGACCACACGGCACGAAGATCGTCCAATTTTCATATATTTTTGATCCCAAAATGAAAGTGCTGATTTGTCCCCCTGATGTTCAAATGTCAAAATTTGGCATAACAAATTAATTTACTGAAAATGTATGAAGATGTTGATTTTTCAGCTCAAATAAAATATAGGATGTTGACCCTACAGATTCGGTGCCATAATAACAAATACTCAGGAGGACAAGTCCTACAGAATACAGCGAAGAATTTGTCTGGCTGGCACCTTGAAAAGAGGATTTCCTTTAATGAACTGAACAAACCTTTATAATTACGTTGCTTTCGTCGACTAAACAAAAGCTTTCGATAGCCTCACTCACCCTTATATATTCACAGCACTCCATCGCCAAGATATTCATCCAACGTACTTACTTACTGTGGGACTCACCCTCCGGGCCGCTTCTTTTAACAAGAAGCGACCTGAGGGCATACCCACTAAAACTCCCGGGGCTCAACCACGGACGGGGCTCAACTATGGAATGGAGTCACGGGAACTGCACGAGGCTATTCCCCGCAACCCCACTCCCCCACAGGCCCCTACACGGGGTGTGCGGCCACACCCCTCCTCGGGCTGGGAGGAGGGGGGTTGGGGACAGCCGAAAGAGCTGAGCCGTCCCCAACGAGCGGTGGAGGTGCCAATGACAGTGCCGGCACAAGGACCCCCGTCCCTGTTGCCGGCTGGCCACCACTTACTTACTCCGCTGGGTCAACGACCAGAACCGAGTCTTGGCCTCCGAAACAAGAGAGCGCTACTTTGGTCGATCCTGCACTACTTCTTGTTGGTCATTGACCTGAAGTTCTCACAGTTCAGTCTCGACGATGTCTTTTCAGCGATACCTAGGTCACCCAATAGGACGTCCAACATACATAAACCTTTTCCGTCTTGTCTATCTACAGAATTAGCCTATCCATATTAAAATATTTGAGGATGTATTCAGTGTTCGTGGTGTTGTACTTAATATTCAATTACTTGCTTTAGTTGAAGCCCGGGAAGACTTGTGGTAAGGCAAACATGAGAAAACCTACACGTTTCGGATAGTTTCTGAAACGTGTAAGCCTGTTTCTCTGGATCCCTTGTTAAAGGGTTGCGTAGGCCGGAGGGCAGACGTTTCATTGTTATTACCAGTGGCCTTGGTGGCACAGTGGTTAGTGGGTCACTTTTTAAAATGACGGCTGCGCGAAAGGACCCAAGTTCGATCCCCGGGTTGGGCCAAAAAAGTTTTTGTTAAGCAATTCTGAGTCTGCAAGTTGGCGGTCACGTACCCCCGTGCCTCCGAAAGGACGTTAAGCCGTTGGTCCTGTGCCCAATCTTTCTACGCTTATGAGGGTAGGGGAACAGAGAGTGCACTTGTGTTTGCGCAAACATTTGAGCACTTTAATATATTCTGCGTACGTGGCTGATCGTTGAGATTGGCCGCCGTAGCCGTTGGTTGGAGGATATTATTATTACCAGACTCTCACAATCCTAGATCAGGGTCCAGGTGTACCCCGGGCTCCAAAGTTTTGGACGCAACCGGGGATCGCTGAGATCAAGGGCTGATCCAGCTTTGGCACCAGGGGGGGGGGGGGTCACATAGACGTGGTGGTACATAATAATGTATTTACAAAAGATGTCAAATTTTGGACGCGTTCGTTCCCGAATAATATGTTTGCTGTCAAACAAAGTAATAAGCATATTAAATTGATCTAATATTTAAAGCATGTACCAACTTACAAATAAAATGCCCCCTGCGCTTGGTCCTCCTGGACTAGCCAGGGGGGAGGGATCAAGACCATGGGGGACCACCCCTGGATCCGCCTTTGTCTGAGATGATGATGCAAATGTTGATATGCAATTTGAAGCTAGTTAACCCTAACCGAGAGATAACAAAGCAACCTACTCATGAATATTCCTTTGAATGCCAGCCAGACGTTGAACAAATAACACTACATCATTTTCTGAGTAAACATGATATTGAACCAACCCACGTTTTCTTAGGGCAATGAAATAAATTAAGCAGATGTGCAGATTAATTTATTTATGTAACGTTGAAAACATTTTTTGGGTTGCGTAAAATATGTCCATTTTTACCCGACTATGGTGAAGCAAAAAGGAGAGTTAGGATTTTGACATATTGCACATCCTCTGAAAAACTGTCATAACACAAAAAGCTACTTTTGAGAAAAACGCGTTTTCACTATTGGTTTCTTCATTAATGTTATTGCTGTGTTTGTGGTTTCAAAATATTTTAACTGTTGTCGAGTTTAATAAAGTCTTTTCTAGAATGTAAAAAAAGTTTAGAATTAAGAAAAAAGGCGTTTACGCAATGTGGAGGTGTTCTTGTCTTATGACAGTTTTTCAGAGGAGTATGGTTGTTCATCTGTTCCCACATAACTTCTTAACTAGTTATCACTATTTGAACAAATGAGGTGTCGTTAGAAGCGTCCAGGACCCCAATTCTCGTGCTCGTGATATTTTGAAAACATGGCGGATATCACCTGAAAAGCATACAAAAAAACTATGTTTTAGTGATATATGTCTTATGAAAATAACGTGACATTTATCATCATATATAGCATTTTTTATATGCCAGAAGCGATAAAAGTGAAAACAGGTCAACTGATCGAAAGTAATCAACGCCGCTCATTAACATCCGCGATCAGAGAGATCGCTAATGCGTTGTCGGCCTTTTTAAAAAAGAGTATGCTCGTCTCTTGAAGGTCCCTAATTTGTAGCCGTCGGGAAATACTCCTGCAGCTAAACCGTTCCACAGCTAAACACATCGACTCTTAAGGTCGAACAATAAGGTTTCAATTTGAATGAGATTGTATACTTATTAGTGCACGTGACTGTACGTGGCAGAAAGTTTTCAATACTCAATACTCAATCGTTTACTGAAAAACCATAATGTACAATGAGATGTTACAATAGTGATGGAATAATGTTATGGACCCTGTTGGTCACGCAGACTTTAGTTTAGGATTCATTCAGAATAACGTTAAGTTAAATTAAATCATTTGGAGAAACTTATATAAGCATGATCAGCAAAATATTCATTTGTGTTATAGTAACTTATATCAATTAGGTACTACTTTAATTTTTTAATAAATATTTTATCATTTGTTCATTCTGTAGTATGTCTAGTAATTTGTTGTATATTTTTATATAGGAACTGAAGATGCTCGTGGAATTTAATTTAAGGCAGGAACTCGGTAGAGCTAATTTACGATTACTTGCGTGCCGCGAGAAACGCACAGTACTCTGTACCTTTGTTTGTTAAGGTGGTCGGGTGGTCGACGCCAATCGATTTTAGTTTTTAGCTACTAAACCGGATCTATTTTAAACAATTCCGGTTACAGCCTCTCGGCAAACACTTATACTATTTATTATATAAACATGCACAAATATAAGGTCCGTGCACAAACGCGAAAAATTGATTCACGCCAAAAGAGGCCACTTTTGGCTTGAATCAGTTTTACTAAAACGGACCGGACGAACGTATGAGTGTTTGCCGAGAGATTGTAACCCCGAAATTGTTTAAAATAGATTTAGTAGCTAGTAGACGGTTTAGTAGCTAAACATTAAAATCGATTGGCGTCGCTAGTGTGCCTTACCCGTCACCTTAACTACATTTTCCTTACAAAACTCAATAATACATACTTTCCTACAATAAATTAACGATTTATTACTACCGAATGAGGAAAATTTATGAGATAAAGTCCACGATTTACGATATCCGACTCACTTGTACTCCGGCCCTGCCACTTCACTCGGTGAAGGACTGAGGCTCGCACTTAACCCCCCACTTGAAGTCTTTCTCGGAAACCCTTTCTCATCAGGTTTGAAGTTTATGACTTGAAGTCGGTCATAGAGTTAAAAAGTAAGACCCGATTCGACCAATTTTTATCCTTGGATAAATCTATGGCATCACGTTCCGTGTGATCCCCGGCAGAGTAGAATAACCCACCCTCACTCTTACCGAGGTGTCGTAAAAGGCGACTAAGGTAAAGCTGCTGGCATGATCATCAGCACCCAGAGAAGGAAAACTCTGCATTTATATCTAAACCCTCGCCAACCCGCCTGCCAAGCGTGGTGAGTATGGCAATTACCCCTCATGTGATTGAGGAGGGCCGTGCCGCAGCAGTGGGGACTAAATGGGCTGATGATGATAACGTTAGATTTGTTTAGAATGACAGCAGATGAATGGAACTCCTTGCCAAGGTCAGCGGTTTTTCCGGACCACTTCAATCTGGCCCTCTTTAAGGCAAGAGTGAACAGGCATCTTCTAGGCGAACGCGTTACATCCTAGACCTTATCGTCACGTTCCATCAGGTGTGATTGTGTTCAAACGTTGGCCACACCACGGCCTCACAGACAACCGGCGTGAAGCAGCACTGTGCTGTGTTTCGCTGCGTGAGTGAGGGTACCGGAGATCCAATCCGGGGAAAGGGTGGTTTAAGGGTTGGGAGCGCACTTGTGACTCCACTGGTGTCGCGGGTGTCTATGAGCGGCGGCAAGTGCTTACCATCAGGTGATCCGTCTGATTGTCTGCCACCTATGACATAAAAAAATGGTATAACGTCAGATATGTTTAGAATGACAAACTATTTAGAGCCACGCCTCGGCATGAACAGGCCGGCTCGACCGGAGTGATACCACGGTCTCACAGTAAACCGTGAAAGAGCACTGTGCTGTGTTTCACAGCGTGAGTGAGGTTACTGGAGGCCCAATCCGGGGGAAAGGGGGGTTTAAAGGTTGGCAGCGCACTTGTGACTCCACTGGTGTCGCGGGTGACCATCAGGTGATCCGTCTGCTATAGCTAATAACACTCCCGATCAATTCAACTTTCAACAAAAAATCTAAATCTAAGTCGGAGTTACGATGCAACAGACAGGCACACACACACAGACACGTCAAACTTATAACACCCCGTCGAGTTTTCGCCGGAGTTTGAAAATGAGCGTAGCATGAAATAGCGTGTAACCCTTCGTGTGCGAGCCTGACTGGCCGGTTTTTCCTAAAACAAAACAAGCATTATGCCCCAAGAAACACACAGCTGCCCAAGCACCCACAAGAAATATGACGGAAAAACCTCATAAGAAGTTTCTCGTGATTCGTCGCACATTACTCACAGTCTTAGCCAGGAGGTGACAAAGGGCGCCGTAGGTAACTCCCATTGCTGATGGGAAAGGGTTTTTGAGAGGGTTGAAAACACACAGGAAATAAATAAGGGGTTTAGTGACGAGCTCGCGTTTTGCTTGCGCCTTTTTGCGTTGGATCATATTACTTACGAAGTGAAAAAATAAGGTCGAATTTTCGTAACTTCGCAAATATTTTTTTTAAGATTTATAATGTTGGAAACGAGCAGACGGATCGCCTGATAGACACCCGCGAAACCAGTGGAATCACTCCTTTCCCCCGGATTGGGCCTCCGGTACCCTCACTCACACAGCACAGTGCTGCTTCACGCCGGTTTTCTGTGAGGCCGTGGAATTTCTCCAGTCGAGCCGGCCCATTCATGCCGCTCTCCCACGATCATAATAATCATTTTTGGTAACACTACTTAAATTCTCTCAAAATAGCTGGACAAAATAACCGGGAATATTTTGGAAAATAAATCGGTACCTGCCGAGAATATTTAGACATAATTAGACGCAGCCGATAATTTTGTTACCGTCTTCGCCGCTGACAGAATCCTATTAACCTTAAATTTACGTGGAAATTCAATTTTGGTACCCAAGTACATTCTGTGCAGGTTATTTTTTTATATTTTTAGAGTTATACATTTCGAAATATATTCGTCCTACTACTTACAGTGTAGAGATTCCAAGCTTTACAGGGTTGGGTAAGACATGGGAGTTCGACATTATGTTCAGTCTTATCCATGTTCATTTTAAGACTCACTTGTTGGGAGTCTCTACTGAGATATTCGGAGTAACTGCTACTCCGTGACCATGGCGCTTGCAACAGTGCCGAAATATCGAAAACTCAAAAAAAAGATACGTGGTAGAAATCTCGTAAAGGTACGGTGTATGTATATTTATAAATACTTATATCACATATATATGTAGAAATATAAATCTTTTCATGAGCTCGGACTAACATGTTGTTTCATGCATTCATACCTGCATAGTACTATGTATGAATGTGTGAAATAGCTTGTGTCGGTTTGAACTTAAGAATATAAATGGGTATAATGTAAAAACTATGTGTATCTTCATTATTCGACTTAATAAATTGAGAATATTACGTGAATAACTGCTAATTGTAATTATTAAAATAATACCCGAGCTTGATGTTCATTCTCAGGGTCTTCCCAAATTTCTATGTCTCCTCAGAAATAGTGATATACAGTAATGTTTTATTTCTTTATTTTTTTTTCTTATTTGCTGTGTATTTATTAAAATTTGTTTTTATTTCTAAGTCTTTGTAATTTAATTGTATTTTTTTATAATTTGTAACTACATATTTTTAATTTTTACGAATGCTGTGATTACCTGTTATTATAAGTACAGTTAGATTTTTGTTTAATCTTAGGTTAATTATGTATAATTGCTGTAACTTATGTTGGTGATCCAAATAAATAAATAAATAAATAAATAAATTGGCTTTCAAAATTGTATTATGTAAGATTGTAACTGAAATTGTAATATTCTGTTGTTATCCCAAATAAATAAAGTAAATAGTTATTCTAATGTTAGTGATCATGACCCTCTTATTACAAAAAAACTACTCTGATACCCGCTTTAATTCTAAACTAGCAAGTTCATGATTATGGAATAATGTTAGATCTTAATTTTTTATAACAAATTCTCGACTAACCATAAACTACTCAGTACCGCAGGATGGTGTCAATATTGATCGAATCATGTCTATGGCATCGTAGCTCCCGAACAAATGAACCGATTTTGATTTTGTTTTTTTGTTTGAGAGATGAATAAGGAGGGAGTGTTCTTAGCTATGTTGGGTAAAAATCGATCCAAGATGGCGGCCGTCACAAAGATTTGGCATTTTATGTTTTAATACAACTCCCACAATATGGGTATTCATATAAAAGGGCTTATGTAGCAGAATATATTAATTGTGAAAAATTTTAAATCCAAGATGGCCGCCGTCAGAAAATGACGAATAACCTATTTGTTGTTCCAACTGCCTCAATATAGGTATCAAATGAAAGAGCTTTAGTTGTGTCGGGTGTTTATTAAATTCTCAATTTTAGATCGTGTTTTTTTGGTAGTCGGGTTTAGTTTTTTAAATCCTAATTTAAAAAACTAAAACCCGGGCTCCGGGTCCGGGCGGTTTAACTTGAGTATCGAAGTTGATATACCTACTAAGTAACGTTAAACTAAGTTTTGTAATAATATTTATTCTAGTTCTTTAGTTATTCCCAGTGTTAAACCCACTACTATTTTAAACCACGTTTAGGAATAAGAGGGTGAAAGTTTAAAACAATAAATATGATTATGATTAAAAGAAAGGGAATTACCAGGTTATAGAAGAACAAACTTTGGGGAACACTGCTCTATAGCATTTACGAGGGAAAACATAGGTCCTACTTACACTGGGCTTACGCGATTACGCGAATATGTAATTAGGGTCCATTAATCAAGAGTTAATGTTTGAGATACGAGTATTGTGCGTATTAGGCGGGGATTGTTACGGAAACATTAATGATTAATGCTTCCCTTAACATACTCGTAACTAAGTCTAATTACATTTAGCTTTTATTTGTGTCTACTTAGTAATTACAATAATAAAAGATTGACATTTTCTCATGCTATTTGAGACTCTCGTATTTGTAATTTGTTATTGCCAATGAATGTAATTTGTATTGTTATTAATCATCGTCAGCCCATTTAAGTCCCCACTGCTGGGGCACGGGCCTCCCTCAATCACATGAGGGGTAATTGCCATACTCACCACGCTTGGCAGACGGGTTGGCGAGGGTTTTGATATAAATGCAGAGTTTTCCTTCTCAGGGTACTGATGATCATGCCAGCAGCTTTACCTTAGTCGCCTTTTACGACACCTCGGTAAGAGTGAGGGTGGCCTTTTCTACTCTGCCGGGACCACACGGCTGGCTACATTGTTATTAATGTTCGTGTCATAAGTAAGTTATTGTGTAAGCAAGCCTGTTTATTTGTATTATTAGTTAGTCTACATTATTTACATGCGTTTAAGAATAGGTAGTTTGTAATTTAATTTTTTGTTATTATATACGCTATTTAAATGTAATGTTAATTGATTGCTGCAAATGTTGGTTAAATCGTTCAGTTTAAATAGAATAATATAATTAGTAGCGTAGAGTAATATTAATAACTTATAATTTATTGTTTTTATCAATAAAGTTGTTTTTGGAACCAATATTTTAGCCTGAAACACAGGGTATCCTAGTTCAGGCAAAATGTCAAATATAAGCAGTAATATATAAGATTAAGAACATAAGTTTGTAAGTACTAGTAATATAAGTTATTTGCAATAAACATTTTATTATTAATAATATTAATAATTATTTTCAATTATGCTGTTATAATTTCAGGAAATCCAAATTAATTTATCAGATTTTAGTTGACATGAAATGTTTTTATTAATAAATAGATAACCCATTAACCATTAAGTTGTTCCAAATGAAGAGTTTCACTGTTCCACATCTCTGCACTGTTCCAGATGCAAATGTTCCAATCTTTTGAGTGATACATTTCTGCCAGTGCTAACTGAGAGTAGTTTCAAAACCTCATCCTCTCATTTTAGCGTGTAATTCCCGGTTGCGTCCTATGCTGTCGCTCTGGATATCTGGCTCTGGGTAGGGGAGACCGGGTGCAAAAGTAACGGCGGGTCGAAAGTAACAAATGCTTGATTTATCCAATGAGCGCAGACCGCTTTGCCGCCATCAGATGATAGCCGGGAGCGCCCCCCTCATTTGCATAAAGTCGCCGCGTATGCCACGCGCTTTTAGGCTGTGTGACCTGACGCTACGTGAATTTACAAACCTAAAAGTACTTAAGTTTTTTGCTGTTTTTTTATACAATTTATTTATTTATTCTTTATGCTGTACAGCATTCTCTACCAGTCAACCATTCTCTACCAGTCAACCATTTGCAATGTTTTGATAGTCTTAAAAGCGTGATCGTAATCTGAATGTATGCATATCTATTCTATATTAAAGTGATTGTACATGGCGTAAATTCATTAGTTTCGATTTAAGGTTTTAAGGTTTCGAACCACAACGTGTTACTTTCAACCTGTCTACGTTGTCGGAGGTAACAAGTTTGGTTTTTTTTTAAGTTTCTGTTATTCATATAAAACTTACAATGATGTAATAAATTAAGTTGCTAGAGTAAAGAACATGAACTGTTTTTTAAATAGTTATTTAAGTTATTTCAGTAAAAGTACTAAGTGTTACTTTTGTACCCGGTCTCTCCTACAATTGGACCATTAATCTGATAATTGCAATGAAGCGACTGTTGTCTCACCTTTGCAACCCTTTACTGAGGAACCAGACCAACTGACCGTGTGGGAGAGCTTCTCGAATGGGCTGGTTCGACCGGAGTGATACCACGGCCAGACAAAAAACCGGCGTGAAGCAGCACTGTTCTGTGTTTCGCTGCGTGAGTGGTATCGGAGGCCCAATCCGGGGGAAAGGGGCGTTTAAAGGTTGGCAGCGAACTTGTGACTCCACTGGTGTCGCTGGTGTCTATGGGCGGCAGCAATCGCTTACCAGGTGATCCGTCTGCTCGTCTACCACCTTTACATAAAAAAAAAGATCCCGGGTCACCGCCGAGCTATGGTAGAAATACGCTCATAGATTTGAAAAATCCAAAGGTACATGCTCGGATTCGAACCACGAGTCCCGCATGGAAGGTGCGGTCTTACCCACTGAGTTACCATCGCTCTTAGCTTGTAGCTCAATCGGAACTAGGTATACCAAATGTGCTAATGGGAATTCAGAATTTTCGCGGAACAGTAAAAAGGTCGGACGATAAAGTGGCATGTTTATCGCACAAAACCGTTCTGCTCTAATGTGAGAGTACGAGGTGTAATTTAGATGTTAAGGCGAAGACTACCGCACACTTTTGACCTTGGGAGAGCCACACTTCGGCATGAATGGGCCGGCTCAACCGGAGTGAGTGTGACCACGGCCTCACAGAAAACCGTTAGATTTGTTTAGAATGACAGCAGATGAATGGAACTCCTTGCCAAGGTCAGCTGTTTTTCCGGACCACTACAATCTGCCCCCTTTAAGGCAAGGCACCTTCTAGGCGAACGCGTTACATCCTAGACCTTATTGTCACGTTCCATCAGGTGTGATTGTGTTCAAACGTTGGCCACACCACGGCCTCACAGAAAACCGGCGTGAAGCAGCACTGTGCTGTGTTTCGCTGCGTGCGTGAGGATACCCGAGGCCTAATCTTGGGGAAAGGGGGTTTAAAGGTTGGCAGTGCACTTGCGACTCCACTGGTGTCGCTGTTGTCCATGGGTGGCGGCAACCTTATGCGATCAGGTGATCCGTATGCTCGTCTGCCATCATATAAAAAAAAATTAGTGACGCCAGTTAATCGTTTTTTTTTTACTAGTAAACTGTATCAGATTTCATATTTTAACTACTAAGTCCAGCAATGCACTTGTGACTTCTTTGACGATGCTTGTGTCCATGGGCTGCGGTAATCACTTTCTACCATTTGTTACGCGTGCTCGTCTGCTCCCTATTTAATTATATTTTTAACATTTGTGGACCCAGTCTGAGAATCGAGGTAACAGATAACAAATGGCGCTAGAAGTAATATAACAAGTAACAGATGGCGCTAGGTGTAATACAAAGCTGTAATTTTCAAGCTTGTAAACTAACGCCATCTGTAGATATGCACCTACAACTATAGGATTGACATTTATTTGCTGGGTGACAACAAAACTAATAACGTGGGCTGTCTTTATTTTGTTTCACCGTAATGTTACCAGTAGTGATTTAAAATTTCCTCGATATTTTTTCTTACGATATATTTGCGGTAAATTCGGCAAAAAGACATTTATTTATTTCTTTAAAAAATACTTGGTATTTTACAGTGATACACTAGGTAACAATAAAATTGTTGATTTGTGGAAACACTAATAACGTCATTTATACGCTTTGAATTCGAAATGATTGAAAATTAATTAAAAATAACTATTTGCTAGTTTACAAAAATATTAAAATAGTAGAAGGGATTGGAATAAAATAATAAAACCATTCCTAAAAATGTTTTCATACCCAATTGTTAAAAATAAATCCGGTTAACAACCTCATTCCGATAATAAATCTATGTTATAGCGCTGTCAGTCTATACAAATCTGTCGTTATACCATACATTTATTAACGGATAGAGATTGGTCGAATCTGGCCTTTGCTGAAAATTTCAATAAATTAGCGTCGCTAGTGTGCACCTTCGCCTTAAAATCTCTTTTATTCTTTTCCGAAGCAATTTGGAAAAGTCGTAGTTGAACCGATTATTCTTCGATTTGGTTCAAACGAAATTCGCTTTCAGGAAAATTCATTTCATTGGTCAAATTGGTATTGTTAAATATCCTTTCCTGAGGTTCCCTCCCACACCATGGCGTCTAATTCCCGATTGAGTCCATCGCTGGCTCTTATCATTTGTGCAGGGTTATTTAATAAATAGTATAAGTGTTTGCCGAGAGGTTGTAACCCCGAATTTGTTTAAAATAGATCCGGTTTAGTAGCAAAAAATTAAAATCGATTGGCGTCGCTAATGTGCCCTACCCGTCACCTTAAAACAAAAGTGTTACTGTATGGAAACTAACGCCACCTAATGGTCTTAGTATCACAACAAAAAATACTTTTTGCTCTAATATTGTTTTAAACTTTCATGCTCACTAACATTAGAATGTTATTTTCGCGTTTTCTGCCATATACCTTTTTATTTTTATATTTTTGAGTTTTATATCGGAAACTCAAAAATAAGGTTACATGGTAGTTATCTCGAAAATAGCTAGGCATTTTAATACTATTTGTTCGTGTCGGAAATCGAATCACAGGACACCACACGGCGTTTCTATTAGGTATAACCCTGATATGCCTTTGATAAAACTCCCCATTAAAACTCAATTTACAGCCCAAATAATTACCTACTTAGAAATTGGTTTCGCAAAATAGCATCGTAGCATTTCAATAGAAAGAAAATCGTTTTCCTTTGATCCAAAAACGTAATCTTCACGAAATAACACGTACACACGTACTGAGCGACGTCTCAGGGATGAGAGGATGGGGATGTTCTTCGGAGAATTAAGTTGTGTCATATAGCTTTTGTTGAAGGATTTAGGCCCGATTCGTTCAATCTTTATTCAAAAATGGATGTATGATATAGCGCAGTTATATGGAGTGTAAAAAAAATAGTTCTGCCAACTACTCATCCAACAGTCAACGTCTATTCCAATGGTGTTAGACCGCCAATTTTGACAGATAACTAATATCCTAGAGACTTCAAAATGGCGTCTGTTTTTAATTTTTGACATAACCTGTGGCCTGTGGATTCTGGCGGTAGGAGTCAATCACTCCGCGTGGGTAATTGCAATTCAAAGGTTTTTAATTAGTTTCTAGTGGTTTTTAGTGACCAAATTTGGCGTTTATTAGTGCAGTGAAGTGCAGCAAAATGATCCTGATAGTGAGAATAGTTGAAGTTGTATCCTTTGTAAAACTGCTATAATATTGTGTCGAGTGAGTGGTCACGGACCTAATAGAGTCTTAAAACCCGCGCTTGTGTTTAGAGTGGTATTGGCAGAATCCGTACGTCGATAAAACGTAAAACATCGGCGTTTTATTGAGTGACTGTGATTTTGACTGACTTCGACTGTTGCCTACCCACTTATTCTCAATAAGTTACTTGACATTGGCAATATATCTTTGGGTAGAGCTATAATTTTAAAAAAAAAGTTGTTTTATAATGTCATTCGATCATTCACTCGTGAAACAAGGTATAGCCATACCAACTTTGGATGAACACAATATTAAGTTTATTACGAAAATAAAGTAACGTATTAAATTATAACGCGGATAGTTATTCTCTTATTATAACTATCAAGTTGGTCTAATCCCCCCTTAGTGGACTAGGTACGCCAAGCAAACTCCCTTCTGATGAGAACAGTCAAGGAATGGATGGAACTCGCTGCCCGTCGATAGTACCTGGACTTTATCAATGGCAAGAGTGAATAGGCTTTTCACAGCTAAGCATGACCCACCTTAGATCTCATCATCAGGTGGGATTGAGGTCAAATGCTTGTCTGTCGTAAAATAAAAAAGGTAACGGTTTTACCAGACTAATCGATCATGGACATGGACGCAACCGGTATTATGTTCCAATTCATACCAATAGATGGCATTGGGTGTTGAATACATAGTCCAAGTGTTTCTCTTTTACGATTGATTGTCCTTATCTATAGGCAGAAAAGCAGTCGGGTCACCTGATGGTAATTAATTGCTGCCGCCCACATAGGTTGGTATATCTATAGGTATACCTGGAAAATAACATAGTGGAGTCAAGAGCGCGCTGCTAAATGCAAACAAAATCTCAAAGTCATAGAACAAATATTGTTCAGAACAGTTGGTAGAACAAGTGGTTAAAGGGATGTAAATGTTTATAGATACACCCTGTACCTATGTATAACGTTCATATAATAATTGACACATTGGTAGGTCCTTATTGATGAGCTCGGTGCACGACCACAGTGCATCGGTCTCACTGAATATCGGTCACTCTAGAGCTCACAGTTAGTGATGTACAAGACTCGAGACGTCGAGTCCTATTTTTGAATCCTCAAGGCTCGGAGAGCTCAGTAAGCTCGGTGCCCCAAGCTTAGCCGAGCTGGGAGCTCTATGGGCTCATAGGCATGGCTATGCCTCAAGGCTTTAAAAGAGCTCGAGTCTTAAAATGAACGCAAGCTTTCAATAAATCTCAAGTTTATGTTAATGACTTTAATAACTCCGTAAAGTATATATACAAGCCGAGCCTATAAACTGTCCCACTTCAGGGTAAAGGCCTCTATCATAGAAATCGTGTTATCGCTACTATGATGGGATTAGGCTTAATCACCACGCTTGCCAAATACGGATTGGTGATCACAAACCCGAGCTATGTTCGAAAAATTTGAAACATACTTTTCGAACGACCCGGGAATCGAACCCAGGACGTATATATGTAATAGCTCCGTAACTCAGTAATATATAAAGCTACATTATCTATACATATAAAATTCAAAGTGCTGACTCACTGACTGATTGACTGACTGACTATCTCACTGACAGGGATATGAACGCACAGCCCTAACCGCTAGGTGGGCTCGAGCTTTCAAAAAGGCGCTAGCTTTCGAAAAGGCTCAAGCTCTCAAAATAGCTTTCACAGACTGTGAAACACCTCAAGCTTCATATAAACGAGGCGAGCTCCGAAAAGGCTCGAACTATAAAAAATATTAAATAGTCGTTGATGCGAGACCCGTAAACGACTCTGAGCTCTCGGCAAAATTACTCGGAAATCTCGAGCCTTGTACATCACTACTAACAGCCGTCAGTAGGTTTCACATTTCGTACGTCTTAATATGAACCTTATGATTTCGCCTTAAAGTCGAGGTGTTTTCATTTCATTGCAGACGACTGTACCTACACCGCCTCACTACCTCTCAATTACATTTGCGAGATTGCGTTTTTATCACACACTAAATCATTGGATGCGTTTGATCTTTACGGCGTTTTTTTTTATACTAGTAACGAGATACGGCTGAAGCTATGTATCGGATCAGATTAATATAATGCTATCACCTAGATGGCGACGCTGTTTTTTTTCTCTACCCAAAGGGTGACTGGAAGAAATCACTACAAGCAATAAGAATGACTTATTCTATATAGACTGCTATTGTTTTTGTACCATTCTATAAGAGCCGGCAACGCATTTGTGATGCCCCGTGTGTCGCAGATGTCCATGGGCGGTGGTAATCACTTATCATCAGTGGAGTCGTCTGCTCGTTTGTCTGCCATATTGTAAAAAAAACCATGCCTGTAGGTATTTGGTTTCTGTGCAATAAATAATACATGTCTATACACTGTTATCGTTAACATCCTGAAAACCTCATAATAGGTCATCATCATCATCATCAGCCTATCGCAGTCCACTGCTGGACGTAGGCCTCTCCAATTGTTCGCCACTGTGATCTATCCATGGCTTCTCGCATCCAGCTCTTGCCAGGCATCTTGCGCAGATCGTCCCCCCACCTACATTACGTTTGCCAAGACGCGGTCTCCACTCCAGAACTCGTTTACCCCATCGGTTGTCGGTTCTGCGGCTTATATGGCCAGCCCACTGCCACTTAAGCTTGCTAATCCGGTGAGAAATGTCGATGACTTTGATTCTCTGCCAGATCACCTCATTTCGGATTCGATCTCGGAGAGAGACGCCAAGCATTGCTCGTTCCATAGCCTGCTGAGCGACCTATAACAGGTATCATTAGATAATAAAGGCCATTGAGCATGTTAGATCAACTATATAAGCGAAAAAAAAAATCAACTGTGTCAAACGAATTGCTTTTATTCAATTCAAGAATATTTTGATTTTAATATTGATATTTTATAGTTACTTGTTGACATTGATATGTAATATTAAGGTCTGACATAATAATTTATTATTATTAATGTAGTTTTTTTTAACATATTATTTGATATTTACTTGACATTATTATTAAAATTTTAATAACTGGTATTTTGTAATATTTTACTTTAATACTGAATTGATTGACATTCTGTAATAATCTATATTGTGTTTATGTGCTGTACCTACTTTGAATTGTGTAATTAATTAAATATTTACCTACCATTTAAATTAAGTAAAATATTTGCATGACACATTGTTAGACATGAGAACTTATAATATTATGTAAACCTGTATATCATGTTATGAGAAAATAAATATTCATTCATTCATTTATTCATTATTGCCGGGAGGATATTCTGTTTTGTATGGAATAGTAGTTTTTTTTTCACGATACCTATTATTAGGTTGTCGACATGTAAACGATAAAAACAAACAATGAATATCTATCTTTCCTTGGCTACATATTTCAAACGAATACGACAATGTAATTCGTGTGGATATCAAAAGGGCTTTTCCATACGCAAAAAGAGTGTTGACGCCCATGTAAAGCTTATCCTTTAGGGATGAGAAAAATAAAGCCTTTTGAAAAGACCTCTAACAAACGTTTTACTCTTCTATATACACGAAGACTTTTAATCGGTGATCAGGACCTACTGATTCCGACTAGGTGGATGATGGCCATTGCTATAGTAATAGTAGTTACATGTTTTCTTTTTGTTTAGGTTTTATTTTAAATTTTATTAGATATCTAAATTTTATTGGAATGTATGGTCTTCCTACATTTTTATGAAGTGTAGAAAGCTATTTTAATTTTCTTTAATTTGTTTTATTTGACGTTGTCTGCCATTTGACGGTTTTCTACCAATAACATGAAAAACTTTAAATCTCTAATGAGGTTTGTTATCATCACTGTACCTGTACTTATGAAGAGGTTTTATTTGTAACAAGGAGGAGTAGGATGACCATATTCATAGTTATTAACTTAAAGTCCCAGACAAGAAAAAAAATGGAACGCTGACATGTAACTACTATTACTATAGCAATGGCCATCATCCACCTAGTCGGAATCAGTAGGTCCTGATCACTGATTAAAAGTCTTCGTGTATAGGTTGGATTGTCATTGTCAAAAAAATATTTCAGTATGTCATGGTCATAATCACATTAAAATTAGAATAGTTATTTACGAGTTTTCGACTATTTACCTTATTTTCTTACTAGTTTCCAATAATAAAATTCAAAAATAAGGTACATGGTAAAAATTTCGTAAATATAACTATTCTAATGTTAGCGACCATTAAAGTTTAAAATTTTATTTTATTTTTTATTATTATTTTATAAATTAGGTCTTATAATATTTAAGGTATACATTTGACGCCCTGGGCATAGCAATTTAGAAGTAATAGTAGTAGTATTACCTACAAGTAGCGTACCTCGTATAAAAATGTGTTCTGTCTCCCACCCCGATCGCTCGTAAAGGATTCGAGCTCTGTGAAAGACTCAAGCTTCATACAAACGAGGTGAGCTCCGAAAAGGCTCGAACTATAAAAAAGATTAAAGAGTCGTCGAGGCGAGCCTCGTAAACGACTCGGAGCTCTCGGCAAAAAGACTCGGAATAATCCCCACCTAACTATGTACGTATTAGTTAAGTATATGAACTGAGAAGTTAAAGGGTAATTGATAATAAAAAGCGTTGAAATTTTAGGTCGACTTTACGTCAGACAAAGTCCCGAATAGAATGAATATTTGAGGTAAATTAAATTCCCAACTGCATTAATTAATCAACTCGCACTACGGGCTCAAGTAGTTCCCGGCAAATTAATGTGAGCGTCCCAATGAATAATGAAAAAACTTATATAATTAACCAATTCCCTCTCCTTGTTCCAGGCGCTTGGAAGTATGAGCCAGTGAGAAGAGTATCATCAAAATGGACCCAACAGATGACGAATTCTACAGCATATGTATGAACTTGACGAATGAGGAAGCTAGTTTAGGGGGATGTAACTACAGCAGCGAGTACGAAAATGGCGAATTGCTAGAGAAAGTCGTATCAAGAGTTGTGCCCATTTTCTTCGGATTCATCGGAATTGTTGGATTGGTTGGAAATGCGTTAGTCGTCCTAGTAGTAGCTGCGAACCCTGGCATGAGATCCACTACCAACTTACTAATAATAAACTTGGCTGTCGCTGATCTTCTCTTCGTCATCTTCTGCGTTCCCTTCACAGCTACCGACTACGTAATGCCAAGATGGCCGTTCGGAGACTGGTGGTGCAAAGTTGTCCAGTACTTCATTGTTGTGACCGCACATGCTTCAGTATACACATTGGTGCTGATGTCTTTAGATAGATTTATGGCAGTAGTCCACCCAATTACATCAATGTCGATAAGGACAGAGAGGAATGCTCTTCTAGCGATAGCTTTTACATGGGTGGTGATTTTGACCACGGCGATTCCTGTAGGCATTTGCCATGGGGAACGGGAGTACGCTTACTACCATAGGAATCACTCGTCCTGTGTCTTCTTGGAGGAGCAGGGGTACAGCAAGCTGGGGTTCCAGATGTCGTTCTTCCTGTCTTCGTATGTGATTCCGCTGGCGCTGATCAGTGTGCTGTATATGTGCATGCTGACGAGGCTGTGGAAGAGCGCACCGGGGGGGAGGGTGTCGGCGGAGAGTAGGAGGGGAAGGAAGAAGGTGACGAGGATGGTGGTGGTTGTAGTGGTCGTCTTTGCTGTATGCTGGTGTCCGATACAGGTGACTATTTGTTTTTTTTTAATATGTTAGTACCGAGACATACTACGCGACTTTTCTGGTGGCAGAAAATCGTTCATCAGTTATTGAGACGAGTGTGTCTGTGACTCCTCATCTTGGCCTGCAATTTCCAGTTGCGTGGAAAGCTATCGTTGTAGAGCACGGGGTACGCTTGGATCATGATTCAGGATTGAAGGAGTCTGGTAATTACATGAAAGCGACTGCCGTCTGACCTTCGCAACCCTTCAATAGGGGAACTAGACTCATTCGTTGCGGCAGCCCTGCCAACTATTGTACAGTCGTCTCCGATGAAATGTTAACAATTCGACTCCTATACCGTGACAATGAGGTTCATATTTGAATAGGGCTGTTGACTTACTAGTACATGTACACCATACCACACATGTGTCGACTGCCTCGTAGGCGCAGTGGTTAGTGCGTCGCACTTTAAAGTAACGGCTGCGCTTGGGGTTCCGGGTTCGATCCCCGGGATGGGGAATTTGTACTGAGTTTTTCTGTTAAGAAGTTTTTAGTAACAAGCCCGGAGTCAGGAAGTTGGCGGTCTTGAACTCCCGCGCCTCGGAAAGCACGTTAAGCCAATGGTTCTGCTCCCGATTCCTCTTCAATCGTGTCACGCTGGTGTCCCATCGGAATATGAGGGTAAGGGAATTTATTTATTTATTAATAGGACAACCAACAAATTTTACAATAAAAAAAACATTATTAACAGATTCACTTACAGGCTGCCACGGCTTGCAAATGTGAGGCAGTTAATTAGATATAGGTTTATTACAAGTACTTACGTGATTTATTTATAAATATAGGAAGTAAGAGATATGTCAATTCAACTACTATATTGTCACTTGGATAAGGTACAGCAGTTAAGCAGGCATATGCCAGAATATTACTACTACTACATAGAATAGAGAGTGCACTTGTGTTTGCGCACACACTTGAGCACTTGAGTACGTGGCTGATCGTCACGATTGGTCGCCGTAGCCGTAATCGGTTGGAGAATGTTATTATTACATGTACCCTAGGTATATAGTGTACTAGGTGTATGTACGGTAACATCATATACGGTAACCATAGGTAGGTACCGATATACAATCCGGGGCTAGAGACCGTCTATTTTTGTTCCACAGCGACCCTCGTGACATATGTCAGTCAAGCCACTAGTTAAACTGTAACTATAGTAAGTCTTAAAACTAACAAAGGCTTTACTAGCCCTTCCAAGGCAGTACTTGAAATGCAAATAAGCTTGCGGCAACATTGCTGCCCGGAACAATTGAAGTCTAATTTGAAGGGCTTGTGACGCTAACCTGTCAATTTTTGGGGGATGGAACCCGCAATCCTTGCACCAGAGGCAGCGTCCACTACCACTAGGCCAAGTGATTCGTCTAAAGAAATTAGGTGAAAGTCTTTAGGGTTTTATTCATAAATATTCAATAAAACTTTGGTAGCTAAAACGGTGTTATAGAGCAGTTTTGACGTTTAAATCAAAATATTTTAATACAGATTTTCCGAAAAAAAAACGATTTTTTTTTATAAATCCGTTTTAGTAAACAAAGGTTTATCAAAGATTTATGAATGAGACCCAAGCTTTAGTTTTAGTTTATATTTTTTTAGTTATAAATAATCATCAACATCAGCCCATTTAAGTCCCCACTGCTGGGGCACGGGCCTCCCTCAATCACATGAGGGGTAATTGCCATACTCACCACGCTTGGCAGACGGGTTGGCGAGGGTTTTGATATAAATGCAGAGTTTTCCTTCTCTGGATGCTGATGATCATGCCAGCAGCTTTACCTTAGTCGCCTTTTACGACACCTCGGTAAGAGTGAGGGTGGCCTATTCTACTCTGCCGGGGACCACACGGCCTCTGTTATAAATAATACTCCTGTATAATGAACCTGTAGAACCGTCAGTGCCTCAGGTCACAGCATATTTATAATAATAATGTCCTCTAAACCGATATTTCGGTAATGGCGGCCTACTTCAGCGATCAGCCATCGACGCAGGACATATTATAGTGCACAATATGCGCAGACACAAGTTCATTCTCTATTCTCGTACCCTCTTATTTCGATGGGAGACTAGTGTGACACGACCGAAGAGGGATTAGGCCCAGGAACAACGGCTTAACGTGCTTTCCGAGGTACCAGACCGCTAACTTCTAGACTCCGGGCTAACACTGAGAATTTCTTAACAGAAAAACTCAGGTACAAAATATTTATATGCCAAACTTAAAATAATAAAAGTCGTATAATACGAAAACCTGCCATCAAAAAACGCCCATAAAACGCAACTTCTTACAAAGTTAAAAAGCCTTTCATTGTAAGGCCAATGAAAAACTTTTTCTATAACATCCAACTTATTGTTGCTCTTTAAATTTTTTTTCTATTTTATCTTTAAGAGTTACGTGTTTCACAAATAAAGTCTTCATCTTAGCGTGTAATTCCCGGTTGTGTCCAAAGCTGTCGCTTTGGAGCTCAGGGTACGCTTAAACCATGATTCAGGATTGGGGGGTCTGGTAATTACAATGAAGCGACTGCTGTCTGACCTTCGCAACCCTTTAACAGGGGAACCAGACTAACTGAATCACAGTTACACGTTTCAGAAACTTTTTCCAAAACTTGCAGGTTTCCTCTCGATGTTTTCCCTCACCGCCGAGCAGATGGTAATGGTAGAAATACGCACATAGATTTGAAAAAACCATTGGTGCATGTTCGGATTCGAATCTCGACCACCTGCGTGGAAGGCACGTTCGTATCCATTGAGCTACCATCGCTCTACAAATAAAGTACCTAGAATGAATTATAATCAACTTGGGGTGGATTTCATCAAAATCTAGATAACGGACAGTTACGAAAACGGGCAGTAATAGTTAAGTTAAACATTAACCAGACGTACTTTTCATCACAAAAATTAGATACCCAGTTAACAAAACGAACTTTAACTGTCTGTTCTATGAATATTTAAACTCAACTAAAACCTGAATTCAGTTTTTCATATTTATTACAACACGTTTTGGTGTCATTAATATTTGGTAGAATAAAGTATAATGCTTTTAAATCGAAAAATACGCAAATGTATTTCATATAGTTCATTAGACTGTATAAAACATGCATTATAGATTTTAAAAATCTAAGGTTCGGTCAGCATTAAAAGTAGCTTAACACTTTAGTACCATGTCAAAGTAACTGTTCTGCCTATTATAGTCAGTTTCCAAGGGATTCGTAAAAAATGTTACTTTGATATGGTACCAAAGTGTTACCTTTACTTTTTTTAATAATGCTCTACCCGAAGATAAATCGCCAATGTCAAATAACTAATTGAGAATAAGTAGGTGGTCAACCGACGAAGTCAGTCAAAGTCACAATCATTCGATAAAACGCCGATATTTTACGTTTTACCGACTTACTGATTCAGCGGATATCACTCTAAAAGAAATCACGGGTTTTAAGACTCTAAAAGGCCCTTGCAAGTTATCAGGAGGTAACTCACTCGACACACAATAGCAGTGTTAAAGACGATACAATCCAACTGTTTTTTTTTTTAATATGAGATGTGGCAGACGAGCAGACGGATCACCTGATGGTAAGCAATTCCGCCGCCCATGGATACCCGCAACACCAGTGGAGTCACAAGTGCGCTGCCAACCTTTTCCCCTTCCCCCCATTGGGCCTCCGGGAACCTCACACACAAGGCGAAACACAGCGCAGGCGCTGCTTCACGCCGGTCTTCTTTGAGGCAGTGGTATCACTCCAGTCGAGCCGGCCCATTCATGCCTAAGCGTGGCTCTCCTACATTTAAAACACAATTCTTATTGTTAGGATCACTTTGCGGCACTTAAATGCACAATTAAACACCAAATTTTTTAGATATAACTATTATTTTGGTAAACATTCGATTCCTTTGACTAAAAGTACCTGAATTAAACCTCTTAGTTTCGGAAGTAACACCCTCCCTGCCAATTACGAATTTCCTTTCATCCTTTGACTGTTGCAAGAATGCTCGTTATAACTAATTAAATATCATTAAAGTATGTACTTGGATCAAATCGTGAGTTACGATTAAATCTGATGAATAAGCGAGGGCTCTCAAAAATGGGGTGATGATTATCTGATTAAAGCTCATAATACATACAATAGCTTCAAGAGTTTTGCTCCTGTTATACTATGCTTAGAAATTAAAATAAAAACTGTTCCTGAGGCCTCGTACACCAACTCTATATATTTATTATTATAATTTCCTTATAATTTCCTAATTTCAATATTATATTTAAATTATCTTTAATTATACCAGTCAAATAATTGTTTTAATATTAATTATATAAATAAATCATCATCATCAGCCTATCGCAGTCCACTGCTGGACGTAGGTCTCTCCAATTGTTCGTCACTGTGATCTATCCATGGCTTCTTGCATCTAACTCTTGCCAGTCATCCTCTGTCATCAATCATTCTGCTTAATTTAGAACCAACATCTGTTATAAATTTATATATTTCAATCGATAATTTATGTATAAACAATCACAATTCTAAAATTTACAATAGGAATAATACTCAATTCAATAGGGCATCTTCAATTTTAATTTAATTAGACGTAATTACCTACTTAATGTACCTACATCCAATGACATGACTCGGTATCTGTGGTGCGCCACGTGTACTCTCAGGGCTTAAGCTGAAAATCAGTGTTTTGCTCTTTGACTGTGTCTTTGAACAAAAACTCCACTGAGCTTTGGCCCACTTGCACTGCTGCGGCACACATGCAGAAAACTTAGGAAAGGGTTCCACACTCTTTATTTTACAAGATATTTTTATTTTTATTTTTATTTCAATGTTTAAAATTGTGTATATGCATGTGTGTCCTTTGATGCAATAAATTAATTATCTATCTATCTATCTATCTAAATAAATATTTCACAACATCACATACATGATTTGACTCCGAGATAGGTAGCTCAAGCACCTGTGTTACGGATATCAGAATCAACAGAGGGATTACAAATATATACATTTATTTTGTAAAAAAATAATAATAATACATAGAAAACACCCAGACCAATATAAACAGACATGTTCAAGCGCACAAATGTTTGTACTGTGCGGGGATCGAACCCGCAACCCTTGGACCAAAGGCAACGTTCACTACCACTGATCCAAATGGGTCGTCCAATTGCGAGAAATTAAAATTTTTAATAATAATAATATCCGCCATCTGATTTCGGCTAAGGTGGCCAATCTCAACGATCGGCCACTTACGCAGAATATATTATAAAGCGCAAGTGTGTGCGCAAACACAAGTGCACTGTATTGCCCTCATATCCCGATACGACACCAGTGTGATACGACCAGAGATGGATCGGACGAAGGACCAACGGCTTAAATTGCTTTCCGAGGCACGGAGGTACAGTTATTTTCGGATATATATAAATATTATATTTGGATATTCAAATCGGGTCTAATAAACCATGATTCCCGGTTGCATCCAAAGCTTTGGAGCTCGGGGTATGCTTAAACCAAGTATAAGGAATTTGGGTCTGGTAAAAAGTCTGGTAATGACAATGAAGCTATAACTGCCGTCTGGTCTTCGCAACCCTTTAACAGGAACCAGACCAACTGACTGATGGTTAAACGTTTCAGAAACCATAAAAAACGGGCAGGTTTCCTCACGATGTTTTCCCTCACCGTCGAGCTAGAGGTAGAAATATGGATATAGCTTTGAAAAATTCAGAGGTGCATGCTCGGATTCGAACCTGGTTAAGCCACCGTATGGAAAGCACGTTCTGAGCCAATGATGAGCTATCATTGCTGTTGGTTATCATCATCCTAGCGTTTACTCCCGGTTGCGTCGCAAGATGTCGCTTCTGAGCCCGGAGTCCGCTTTCCTACTTTGACTCCTCCTGAAAACCTTTGTTTGTTCCAGATAATCCTGCTGGTTAAGGCGCTGGATGCGTACAACATCACATTCTTCTCGGTGACGGCGCAGATCGTCTCCCATGTGCTGGCGTACATGAACAGCTGCGTGAACCCTCTGCTGTACGCGTTCCTGTCGGAAAACTTCAGGGTCGCTTTCAGAAAGGTTGGTATCACCAAGAATCTTTATTTAAATCTATATATAAAAACGACGATTAGTCGGCGTAGTCCAGAATAAAGAGGAATGGCGACTTGTTGTGTCAGGGGTCAATATCCGCTACGGGACTCTGAGTCATCAGAGTAAGTAAGTATATATAAAAGCTGTATCTATCAAACTTGAAATTTTACTTTTATACCGTAGGGGAGCAATATGAAAGGTTTTTGTAAATTCACCCCTTCCTCGTCTTAGGATTTTTTTTTATGCGGGCCCTGTCACGTTAAATTTTAATGATATGGCACCATGTGTTTATTTATTTACTAAATCCAAGTCAATAAAGAAATAAACGAGATTTACTAATGATGGTATGGTCATGTAAGTGGGTGGAGGAACAGAGGTGGATGGATTGTGTGAAGAATGACATGATGGAAAAAGAGGTGGATGATTCGATGACGAATGACAGGGACGTTTGGGAAAGGAAAACATACTGCGCCGATCCCAGATAACCTGGGAAAAGGGCAGAAGGATGACGATGGTATGGCTAAGGACGCCATGACAAGGTTAACTGTTATCTGAAGGAAGAAAGGTATTACCAACACCACAAAGATACGCACCACTAATACTTTCTCTAGTGTCCCTTATATTCCTGTATGGTGTGGAAACATGGACAATACGAGCTGGACAAAGGCAGATGATTGATCCATTCGAGATGTGGTGCTGGAGGCGCATGTTGAGGATACCTTAGACCTCCATTCGCACAAATGCATCGATTTTTTCACAACTTCGTGTTGAAAACCGCCTTTCCACGATCTGTTAATAGCGCATACTGACTTATATACATACATAATGCGAAGAGGTGACGAGAGCCTTGTAAAGCTGATCGTTGTTAGGAACCCAGAGGGTAAGCGAACCCGAGGACGATCCCCAACCAGATGGACCGATCAAGTCAGAGGAGCAGTCTCAAACAAGTTTTTCTCGGTTGACAGAGACGCGATGAATAGGCACCGGTGGAGGTAGCAGTCCAGTCCAGGTAGCAATCTAGTTTTATTATTCATTAAAACAAAGTGAGGAAACCTGCATATTTTAAGAGTTGCTCAAACTTTGGATACCCACAATCGTTAAGATAATTCTAAAGTTTTACCATGATCTACGTGTTCTGGTGTCCCTGGCTAAGCTTTGCGAATAATGTTAAGTCTGTGACCATAGAGTAATTCATATATACTGACATAGAGGCATCAGTCGGCTAGCCAGTGCTAGCGCCATCTTGAGGAAACCGACCAATACTCAACGTCTATGTAGAACGGCAACCTTGGAGAATCAGTTAGGGAGATGATAAAATAAAATATCAGATATCATTTTATTGACTTTATAACAAAATGCGTAATGCCTTCTGGACCCCTGGTTTGTTTTTAGGGTACCCCGTACTTTTTCGGGTTACGTAGCCAAATGGCAAAAAATGGAACCCTTATAGATTCTGGCTGTATGACCGTCTGTCCGTCTGTTCGTCCGTCCGTGTGTTCGTCTGTCCGTCCGTCCGTAATATGACACAGCCACTTTTTTCCGAAACTATAAGAACTATACTATTGAAACTTGGTAAATAGATGTATTTCGGTTAAAAAAACGCCTTCGACTTCGGTAAAACCTTTTCTCGAGTATACTTACTGTTATACAATGTTATTTGGAGTGTATTTTTGAAGGCGGTATTTTTTCCGCAGAATTTTTTTTTTAAGCTTTTTAGTGACTCATTTTTTGGAAGACCCCCCTTCCTACCTTCCCCCTTCCACGCCCTCCAAATAACTAACAAATTAATTGTGAATGTATATGTGGGATTTTTAAAATTTAAAATTTTATTTAGCAGCAGAAGAGCAGACGGTTAGAGGTCATTGTTTCGGAAACACGCTTTGCTAGCACGATGTAAAATTGCATAGTGACATCTACCGAAACAACGCCGAACCATCTGCTTGATTGCTTTTTAAAGCTACGTGTACATCTACTTTTTACAAGCTCTATCTAAGGAAAACCGCTGAACTATTTTTCCTCATACTAGGGAAAAATTTACTAAGGACCCATTTTTTGATCCGTAACTAAACTGAACTAATGGTGTGTACCGTATCCTTTTAGAAGGGTAGTATCTACGATGAGAATGAAGGTCACTTATATAAAAAAAACATAAAAATATATAAACAATAGAATTTATTGAAGAACCCCCAGGGAGCAGGTAACAATCTTGCAACCGTAAAATCACCGCCGATTTAACATCAAAAACCACTGTCCTCGTATTCTCCAGTAGGTGTGGCGTAGTGGGGTAGCTCAGCGGAGTGCACGACGGGCAGGTAGGGCAGGTAGGGCACCTGGAGACTCAGTCGGATGCAGAAAAACAAGTTTCTCCAGCTTACTAAAATTCCCGGAACCGAGACCCCGATACCGGGGTAACACAATTATTGAATAAGTCGGCCACTTGTTAAATCAAACAATAGATATCAATGTAAGTAGTAGCTGTGTCCTTGCAACAGAAGCGGTGCGTAAGGAATGTCCGAGGACATTCATACGTAGTCGCACAGTTGACCCGCGGAGATTACCTGCCGTTCACTCATTACCGTCTATGCATTCGCCTTCTTATTATTTCAATGAGCAATGACACCGGGACTATTTGTTTTGCGTGTAATTAAAGTTAAGTATTATAAGTAATTCTGATTTGGTGTAATTATTTGTTTCATTATAATTTTATTAATAGTGTATTATAGTTTAGTTTTATTAATCATATATGTTTGTTTTGTTCCTTTTTGTAAATATTCAAAAGTTTGTAATTATTAGTTAAATGTTAGTTATAATAAAGTTATTTAAATTTTATTTATTTGTATATAGGTAGGGTTTTGTAGTTAGTTAACGAGTTAGAAACCGTTACAGGTGAGAAAAGTAACCAATGGTCAAATATCGCAAAAATGTGTTTTTGCTGAACTAATAGTTATATTCTACATGCTAAGTCTATGGTTATATTACAAAGAATTACGTCACTTTGACGCTGTTACTTTGAGTATTTGGTTGGTTAGACAGTTAACTATAGTTAATTTTACCAAAAGGTAACTCATACATTACCATTTCAGCCAATAGACGTCCACTGCTAGACATAGGTCTCCCCCAATGTTCTCCACACAGATCGGTCCTATGCCGCCCGCATCCAATGGATTCCCGCAACCTTCACCAGATCGTCGGTCCACCTTGTGGGTGGCGCCACGGTTGCGACTTCCTGTACGTGGCCTCCAATCGAGGACCTTTCCGCCACAACGGCCGTCTGTTCTCCTTGCTATGTGCTCTGCCCATTGCAGACATGCGAACCTTTGTGCAAAAGGTAACTACGGATCAAAAAATCAGCCCTTAATTAATTTATTTATTTAGTATAATTGTACGGGATAAACCCTATTACATAATTATACATAATTAGCTCTTATTGTATTTATAAACACATATCAATTTTAATTACTAATTTTATTTATTTATATTTATTTTTTATGAAATGACCCTGCTTAAAGGTGCGGCTGACAGTTGACTTCCAGCTTGCCTCCCTATACATTTTAAATGTAGCGATGGTAGCTCATTGGATATGAACGCGGCTTCCACGCAGGTGGTCGAGGTTCGAATCCGAGCATGCACCAATGGTTTCTTCAAATCTATATGCGTATTGCGTATATGAGGATACCTGCACGTTTCGGAAAAAGTTTCTGAAACGTGTAACCATGATTCAGTTGGTCTGGTTCCCCTGTTAAAGGGTTGCGAAGGTCAGACGGCAGTCACTTCATTGTAATTACCAGACCCCCTGAATCCTGCATCATGGTCTAAGCGTACCCCGGGCTCCAAAGCGACAGCTTTGGACGCAACGGGGAATTACACGCTAAGATGAAAAAGAAGACATTTTAAATGGAGTGAATAGTCACTCCAATGGAGTGAGTAGTCCGCTATAGAGCGGAGCGTAAAGTACGCACTTCGCGAACGTGTTTCTGTTTCGCGAGTGAACAGTCAGCCGTTCACTTGAGTGAAATGACCCTGACTGACCTCTAATTTCGCTTCGGGAAATAGCCCTTGTAATAATTACAGTGACGGCTATATGTATGGGATAAACGGTAATGCCCCTAAGAAGCTACCTTTTTTACGTCACAATTATTAAGGTTAGGTCAAGTTGTATAAGAAAAACAATATTCGGTACGGTGGGTATATTAACAAAGAACTAACCCAAAGTGAAGAGTTTTATTATGCTAGTAGGTATAACTATACCACCTAGGCACGCTTGGACCATAGAGGGGGAATTAATTACATGGGCATACAGAACCAATTAATTGGACGCTTAAAATTCAGATAACAAATAACATTAACATGAACTCAATCCAATCATTAACTTCCCAATGCAAGTTCATAGATCAAAAATTTTTGTACAAAATTATTAATAATTTAATTAACTCGCCTGACTTACTTAACAAAACATTTAAATGCTCCGATCCAGTGCACGACAGAAGCATACATTTCATATACATCTTTGTCGTACTAATTACATTAAAAATTGTTATATTGTGAGACCAACCAGTGTATATAATAAAAGTTTCATTCACGTAGACATATTCCACGAGAAGCTGGCGAAGTACCGCCGTCTTCAAAGATCAATGCACCAGTAATATAAGCTTTACCATAGATTTTTTGAAATGTTTAAGTATGTACCTACTCAGTACTATATATTTTTTTTTATCTTTACCGAATTAGGTGTCTATCTTACCAAAAATGTATTATTGTGTTTAACTTTGGGAACTATTAATTCAGATGTAATCGTCATCGTCAGCCCATTTAAGTCCCCACACGGGCCTCCCTCAATCACATGAGGGGTAATTGCCATACTCACCACGCTTGGCAGACGGGTTGGCGAGGGTTTTGATATAAATGCAGAGTTTTCCTTCTCTGGGTGCTGATGATCATGCCAGCAGCTTTACCTTAGTCGCCTTTTAAGAAACCTCGGTAAGAGTGAGGGTGGCCTATTCTACTCTATCTGTTATAACTTAGTTCACAAATTAAATATATAAGAAGCTATATGTTTCCCTGTTGAATATTTTTTTATACAGTGGAACTAAGTCCCGGGCGTGGGCTACTAATATTATAATATAAGCGAAGCACAAAATCCGTTAAGATCTCAAGAAAAACCCTTTCAATCATAAATTATCAAAGTGAGTTATTTATAACGCATCTAAAGGAATCTATTTGTGACTCAATAACCTACCTAAATTTATAACTAAGAACGTTTTTGTATGAATAACATGTTGATGGCGTCGAATATGATTATATTAAGTCTATTTTTAAACTGCTTTTGATGGAACTTACTTAAATATTTTTTTTTTAGATTTCCATTATATCATAGACTAATTTGATTATACGCAAGCCCGATAATAAGAGAAGGGCTTATTGACAGGCTTAATCACGAATTTAAAGGACTCTGCTTCATACTCCAATGTTTGTGAGTTCGATCCCCGCCCTAAACAAATGCATTTTTACGTAGATTTCGCAAAAAGTAAACAAGAAACGTAACGTATCTAATCTTAAATTAAAAACATTAATATAATTAAACTTAAAACATTAACATATTTTAAAACTTGGATATCCCTTATATACAGAATCCCATAAAAAATTGCCCAGTTAGTCTACTACCAGTATAACAATATTTTCCTGTAAGATGGACTTTGAAAGAACCTTTCCAACTTATTTTAATTCAAAGACTCCCGGCAGATGGTAATTCATTTATTTAATATATTATATAAAATTGTCAGTACCTAGGTTTGAACCTACCGACAGGAACACCCGAGAAGAAGAGACGGAGATCCGCATGCAGAACGCACTACGATGTAGCGCCGCCCTACGCAAAGTGTTGGTGTCCAAGCTTCTAAGTAGACGCACCAAGATCCATATCTACAAAACCTTGATACGACACATCTTAATGTACGGTTGCGAGGCTTGGACGCTGACACTCAAGGAGGAGAACAGGCTTCTGGTCGCCGAGCGGAAGATTTCTCTAAACATCAATTTCAAAATTCAAAAGTACTTTATTTGCATAGGCTTATATACAGCTCTTACAAATCGTCATACATGAAAAAATATAAATTATAGCTATTTATATTATACATGTAATTAAACATATAAGTCGATACAAAAAATATACTAAGAAATTAATAAATATAATGTGATTCTACCACCGGAATCGGAAAGTTGATTCTGACGAGAAGATCCGGCAAGAAACTCGCCAGTTACTCTTTTTAATCACCAAAATTTTTTAAGTACAGTATCATGGGTGTAGGCGAACAGTTTATCATTTCCACAAATTCTTGTCATTTAAGTAATCATTAACTGTAGGCTTTTGCCTTCAAATAATTTTTAACATGTGTTTTAAATTTAGGCATTGGTAAATCAACAAGCTCTTGTGGTAACTTATTAAATATTTTAATACTCATTCCAACGAATGAATTACCAATCTTATGAAGTCTGAGATGTGGAACAGCAAGCTTGTGTTTATTTCTAGTATTTAGGTTATGGTTGTCGGATTTTCGAGGAAAGTTTTCTAAATTTTTATAAACATACATAATACAGTCAAAGATGTACTGTGATGCTAATGTTAAAATGTTAATTTTTTTGAACAAGTTTCTAAGCGAGTCTCGAGGCCTAAGTCCGTATATGGCCCTGACAGCTCGTGTCTGTACCACAATAACACCCAACTACGACAAAAAACGCCGCTGAAAAAGTATAAAACAAGCCTTCGTTGTCAATTTATGCAATATTCACTATGTAGAGATAAAATTTCATGTTTGGAAATCCGCAGTCACACGTTGTCAAAGGGTAGTATATTTAACGTGTGACTACGCCTTTCCAAACATGAAATTTTATCTCTACATAGTGAATATTGCATAAATTGACAACGAAGGCTTGTTTTATACTTTTTCAGCGGCGTTTTTTGTCGTAGTTGGGTTTTAGTTTTTTTACTTTTATTTTATTTGTACTATTTTGGTGTCCAAGTGCTAGTAATATATATATATATATTCAAAATGTACAAGTCAAGCGCTTTCAAATGATACCAAACACGGCATATTTATCATAACTTTATTTTTTTACTCTGTATGTTTTGTCCGCTAGAGGGCGCCACATTAGATTTTGTGAAACTTCATATAACCTATAACCAGCGGACGATCAAGACGCTTATAATGATATGTCATTTGTCGAATTCTGATAAGTAGTTAAGAAGTTACGTGGAAACAGATGAACATACATACATACATACATACATACATACATACATACATAGCCTGTCAAAATCATAACCCTCCTTTTGCTTTGCCGTAGTCGGGTAAAAATAGGTTGAATATCAGCCGCAGAGCCCCATAACAGCAGACCATAAGACATAACGCTACGGAAATAACTGAAATACACAAGTCTGGCTGCTTCAATATCGGTCAGATGTCTTATTTTTTTGACTGTATATGCAGCCAAACTAAGTCTCCCTGCCAGGGCTGCAATATGAGAACCCCACTGTAATTTTGAGTCTAACGTGACGCCCAGAAATACTGTAGAATTAATTACTTCAACATTTTGACTATTCATATTAATCCTAGTGCTGACCTGTCTTACGTTGGGCAATGTAAATTTAACACATTTAGTTTTTTTAGCATTGAGAAGTAAATTATTTACAGTAAACCAATGTAGCACTTGAGTGAGAGCATTATTTACATCGTCAAAGTTATCTTCATGTCTGATTGGGCGGCCGCCCAAATAAGAAGGACGTACAGTCACGTGCACTAATAAGTTCAAAACCTCATTCAAATATGAAACTCATTGTATCGCCTTAAGAGCCATAAGAAATCTTTACATTTCATTGCAGGCAACTGTACTCGCAGTTGATTGATTAAATTTTTAAGCATAATGCAAAATCGGGCAACAGAACATAATTCAGAAAGCATCGGATAAAATTAAGAGTAATTTGTAAATCCAATAACTTCATTTGAAATAAATGAGGTCATTCGTATTGCACTGCATTGCATTATTATTTTTTGATTGAAGTGGTGATTGGATGACTGCGTACAAAATATTCTACCTCACCTATATTATAATAAATGATTTCAATATCTTGTTTGAGCGATGGTAGTTCTATTTATGAACAAACGCACCCTCCATGAAACGGAACGTATTTCGAATCCGAGTACGGATCTCTGCATGCATATTTCTATCATTAGCTCGGCGCCGGCGGTGAAGAAAACATCGTGCGATAATCTGCACATCTCGCATAGTTTTACAAAATTGTGGATACCTTCAATATTTGAGATAATGACCCTGTACGTGTAACCAGTTGGTCTGGTTCCCCTGTCTAAGGGTTGCAAAGGTCAGACGGCAGTCGCTTCATTGTGATTACCAGACTTCCCGAATCCTGGATCATGCTCCAAGCGTACCCCGGGCTAAAAAGCAATAGCTTTGAAGCTAAAAGAAGGACGATTTCAATATCCTTATCACATATTGGGAACCAGGTGTCATCATCGTCATCATCGTTAGCCCATTTAAGTCCCCACTGCTTGGGCACGGGCCTCCCTCAATCACATGAGGGGTAATTGCCATACTCACCACGCTTGGCAGACGGGTTGGCGAGGGTTTTGATATAAATGCAAAATTTTCCTTCTCTGGGTGCTGATGATCATGCCAGCAGCTTTACCTTAATCACCTTTTACGACACCTCGTTAAGAGTGAGGGTGGCCTATTCTACTCTGCTGGGACCACACGGCTTTCATATACTACTTATAGATACGTTATAAGATTTTATACCTACAAAATAGTATGGATCTGTGAGCGGAACTTTCTATCACGTACCTTAGTTCGGTGGAACGGTTTAGAGGCGGGAGCTTTTCCCGCCGGCTAAGCTAAAAAATCTGCATAAAAAATACCGCCTGCAAAAACCACAAACTAAAAAGTGTAAAATAATATTTTTAACACTTTATACCCTTCAAACAACATTTTATAACAGTACACTCGGGAATAGGTGTTACTGAAGTTGAAAGCTTTCGCCTTCGTTAAGTTTATCAAGGTACGAAAATGTGGACGTAAAATAATACAATTTATCTCCCGTTTAGAATCCTACGAAAGCTTATAAACTTCCTAGTAAATTGAAATTACAAAATTACAAAAAAATTACAAAATATAAATATTTTATCAAAATATAGGTAAATATGTGCCAATAGTAAAAATTCTCAATTAAAAATATAACGTGTAGCCGGTTTTATGATCATTCCAAGTTTCATGGGTAAGTCCATTTTAAAAGTATGAAATTATTAAAAAAATATTATACCATTGAATAACCCAAACAATTTGCACCAACTATTATAATAGAACCACTGACATAAACGAAACATTTGATATAGCTACCGTACAAAATTCATATGAAATGCATACATATGGAGCGTTTTGGGTTTACCCAAAATAATGTGATTTTAAAATTGTGATATCTCAGGTAGTTTAAATGAAAATCAAGTAATTCTTTTAACGATATTTCTATCATTGAGAGGTCTTTTGATTACAAAAATTAAAAATACCGTATTGCTTGCTCGGAGTTCTTGTATGGAACGACAGATATTTCTCCCCTCTTAAATATATCCTTTCAATCGTTGATTCATAAAGACTTGCTTGTTCCTATTGAATAAAATAAAATTCTAAAAGATATCGGTGGCGCGCTCGTTTCCGAAGTAGAGGCATACAATTTGAAGATAAGTGAGTTCTTCGGTCATGATCATTAAATTATCAGTAGGTGTTTTTTGGGCATTTCACTTCACTTGATTTTTTTCGAAATCGCTCTCTGCGTTCGCTCAGTCGCAAAAAATCAAGTTAAGTGAAATTGCCCAAAAAACAGATAGATAAGTGTTGATTTAAAATACGGTAACGTTAGATTTTAAGGTCGTTCTATATCGTTGTCACTGTCTGTCTACCCTGGAACGATCATTTCAGTGCCTAAGTTGAGGAATTTATTATTAGACGACCGATTGCACTGTTAGCTTAGTGGGTTAATAGTACTTAGAAACGATGATTCTCTTATTCAACAAAAACTGGAGCATAATGGGATTACGTCTCCGGACTGTTGTGACTTCGTTTGATTCGATGCAACTTTGCAGTCCGGAGACAACCATTATTTATTTTGATCCGTGTTTCATTTTTCGTCTTGTGTGCTTTACCGCGTTTAGCGTTTTTTACCAAACGTGGTGAGAGTAATCTTGTTCTGACTGATTTAAACCCAGCCGATCGCTCCGGGTTATAATCTATCATTACAGACATCTCAGATAATCACCTTAGTCTTACTACACCTTTTTAGAGCGGCCGTCTCCTACTGGAGTGTTTCGGTCTTAGGTGACATCCACTAAATCCATGTTTCAATTTTGTATATATACAAACTCCAAACTAAAACTTTGCCATCGCGATGCAGGAATATATCTATGTCAGCTAATTTTACAGTGGCGTGTAACGTGATGCACAAACACTTGCTTGTGACTTGGTAGATGTAATGTTTTGCAGACAGATTTTTAATGCTTACGCATTTGAACAGAAAATTAAACTTTTTTGAAATTAAGTACAATATATTAAACAATTTAAGAAATAATATAATATCACAACGCTCACGCCTAAGAATTCCGAAGAAAAAAAAAAAATCCGAGTAGGATTTGAACCTAGAACCTCTGAATCATCACGAACCGTATTTAAAAATAATAATTATCTAACTAGTTTTAATTTGTTTTTTACTTTACTTGAAAGTCAAAGAGGTAAGTACAGTTAGCTATACATTAATGTAAACAAATCTGTAATCACCATTTTCACCTTTATGTCAAACCCGTTTGGTTCAATACCAATTGTATAAATTTGACAGAATGTGGTAACCTGATGTGGCGATGTACATTGTTTGTACCTATTATCACTCCTACAATGCATCATACAGAAAATGTAATTGAACTTTTATGTATAGGTACTTAGTATTATTTAGCACAGTGGTTTGAGTACTGATTGACACGCAAGGGTCGCAGGTTCATGATAATGTATGTGATGTTGTCTATATTTTCATACAAGATACGTTTCTGCTTAATTATTGTCTCACTGTAAGACATATGCTTTCATCAAAGAAATTGAAGTGAGTAAGGGTACCGGAGGTCCAATCCAGGGTAAAAGAGGTTAGAAGGTAAGCAGCGCACTTGTGGCACCACTGGTGTTGCAGGTGTTCATGGGCGGCGGTAATCGCTTACCATCAGGTAATCCGTCGGCTCGTCTACCACCAAATTTCAAACACCAGATTTTCATACGAGATGCATTTCATCTTAGGTAATTATTGTCACACTGCAAGACACATACATGCCTTCATTGAAGAAACTGAGTCATTGCTATTATTTTGTGATAAGGTATAATCACTATTTTATCAGTGGGAGAACAATGCTTCGGCATGAATGAGTCGGCTTGACTGTAATAATACCTCACTCTCACAGAAAACCTGCCTGAAGCAGTGCATGCGCTGTATTTCGCAGCGTGAGGGGGGTACCGGAGGCTCAATACAGGGGATAAGGGGTTAAAAGGTAAGCAGCGCACCACCACTGGTGTTGTAGGTGTCCATGGGCGGCGGTAATCGTTTACCATCAGGTGATCCATCGGCTCGTCTGCCTCCTATATCATAAAAACATTATGCTTAACATGAGTTGGTATTGATCACAAGCTCGAGCGGCAGAGCTATGTTAAAAAATCTAATCATATTTTTGCTCGACCGGGAACAGAACCCAGAACCCCTGAACATAACAGATACTTAATCATTAGTTTTGTTTTTAACCATGATGTAAATACAGCTACTAATTTCTGAGATATTTTTCAATAATGGTTCTCATAGTCAAGTTGCATTCGACGAATACGACGCGCTGCTGAATTTGCATAAAATAAAAACAATGCATGCGTTAATGAATTGGAGCTGGGGTGTAATCACGGACTTTAAGCGATAATATTGATAGAGATTAATCAACGTGTGTATGGATTATGTACAAAATTCATATTCTTGACTTAGCTATTGCGATAGGTGGCAGACGAACAGACGGATCACCTGATGGTAAGCAAATGCCGCTGCCCATGGACACCTGCAACACCAGTGGTGGTGCGCTGCTTACCTTTTAACCTATTTTACCTTGGGTTGGGCCTTGGTACCCTCACTCACGCAGCGAAACACAACGCATGCACTGCTTTACGTCAGTTTTCTGTGAGGACGTGGTATTACTCATGCCAAGGCGTGGCTCTTCCGCTGTTATATACATATATACACAATATAGCAAGAGATCTTTCTATTATAGACAAAAATACCCAATACTCATAAATAAACTTATAGCATTAATATATACTAGGTAGTTTAGCAGAAATTATGAATGAATCGCTAGTATTACAAATATAGCTACCAATGTCACTCGACAATAACTCGATACATCACAGAATCAAGTCCTTAGGGCCGAGTTCACCAACTTTAACAACGGTAATCTCACTTTAAATATAGTTCAACCAAGGATTAGTATTTTTCAGGTACGGTTTAAATGTGATAACTATCGTTTAATATGTTGATGAACTCGGCCCTTAAATATGCAAATCGAAAATAAATCAACGCCAAGTTTAAACTGATCTGTTTGAACAAATTTTTCTTGCTTAAAATTATTATGTTTTTATGATCGTTTGTTTTAGCCGCTGGTTTCTTGCCTGCAGAATAGTTATTACATCGCCACGGTGCGCACTAGCATGTGCGCGCGTGGCTAACGTATACACAAAGTCTTGATGTTTTCATGAAAGGTCAGTTAATTACTACGGGTAATTTAGGTAAAGCCTTCTCTGTATAGACGTTTTGTAATCGTTAAAATTTAAAAATAACATACTTACAAATTTAAATTAGTTTATGGTCAATGTGAAATAGTCTTTGTACATTCCGTAACGTTAGTTGCAATGAAATCTTTAATCAGCAATTAATAAAACATGCACACAAATAATTTCGCCGCTAGTTTTCAAGAAATACCATGTGAACAAAATTATTTTGCTGAAAACCATAAAAGTCAGAGGTAGGTAACCTGTTGATTTAGTAGTCAAATTAACTGACGAAATTGACTGAATATAAGTAGATAATTTATTTGCAGGTATTGAAACAACCAAACGCTGTGTTCGCTATTAGAGATATATTGATTTGAATGTTTGATGTAAATGCAAAAAAATATACTTATATTTTGAGTTTGAAAAGAGAAATACAAAACATGAATGTTTGTGTGTAATGATAGTCATCTATTTACCTACCTACGATGTTGTTATATTATTAAAGCTACTTAGTTATATGAAAGTTGGTACGCTGGTTCTAAGCAAATGTGAATGAATAAAGGTTTCTGAAAAAAAAAAAAAATAAAACACAAGTATACATTCCTACCGATTTTCAGACAATTGTACTACACTTAAATAGGTTTTTATTGTTTACTTCTCAAGAAGTATATTTTTCAAACTTCAAACGTGCCCTTCATATCTATGAATAAAGGTTGAATACCTCTGCTAAAATAATGCGCAATCTGCACTTTTCTATAATAAAAACGCAGTAAAGGATGGGTACCGTATCAGTACTCCCAGGAGACATCTAAGGAACAAGTAGTAGTGCTTCGGCGTCGATACTCTCTGACCTAGAAAACCAAGAAGACCCCAGAAACTCTGAAAAAATGTTCGTAAGTTAAACTTATTTATTGTCAAAATCATCTCTCTTTCCAGGTTTTATTGACGTATTCTATTTGTTGTCATAATCATCTGTCTTTCTATGTCTTATAATGCTAATGTTTTTTTATAACATTATTTCCCATTTTCGACAGATTTTCAAGACCTAATCTCCTGACTATGTGTGCTAAAAAACTTATGGATTTCAGGTCTGAAAACAAAGGAAACAAACGGTCGAAGAAGATCGTCGAATCAAACCACTTCTTCGAGTCAGAAGACGAAAGCTTAAGGTAATTTAGATATCCGTTTTTGTCTACTATTCATACCCACATCATCAATTTATTTTCTCTGTTTATCATACTTTATCTAGAACAACCACGTCCAGAATATAATGATAATAACTCCAAAAAATTTTTCAGTTTGAAAAAAAAGAAGATCGCAAAGGGCTCGCCAAAGAACACTAAAGCTTCGCCTAGCGTCGTTTCCGAGTGGCTCTTTGACTCGGAGTCGGACGACGAGGTAACGCCTGCGAAGAAAAAAGAGGCTCCTAGCTCGTTCTTCACCCGTAGAGTGCCAGGTGGAGTCACGCGTCGGACAGCGCAATTGGACGGGGACCTGCTGGCTGAGCTGCGTCTCTACAACGTGGAGGAGGTACGCAACCTAAGCGGCTTAGAAAAGTGCGAGAAGTCTGTTATTTGGGTTCGCCTGCAAGGGGAGACGGACTCACCAGAATTTAGTTTGCTAAAAAATTTGTTAAATGTGCAAAAACTAAATTTACGGAAGAAGGAGTTTTTTACAGCAATAATAATAAAAAAAAATAAACTGGGAATATTTGAAGAGTGACTCCTTCTTCCGCAAATTTAGTTTGTATAAATTTGCGTACTTATTTCAATAACTTGTTTTGTTAGCACAGTGAAAGCATATCCACAATGTCAAACACCACTTTTTGTTCTGTATGCGACGTATCTGTTAGAAACAAAGTTTTTTCCGCTCACTTGAAAAGTATTTTGCACAAAAATAACAGTTCAGTTGTTGAAAGCGATGGTATAGAAAAAGTACACAGTGCTTTTCGTAGTCGCATCGCTTCTTACCGCGTTAAATGTAACAACGGTCGGGATGACGAGGACGAGGAAGCACTCGTCGGTCTATCCTGCTGAATTTTTATCGCGATTGCGCGCACGCGTCCGTCTTTTGCTTTCGGCACGAATGCAAGCGCATTCTAGCATCAAAGTAAACTTTGAGTTATTTGCTGAATTTTTTCAGCATAAAAATGATTCTGTTTCAATTAAATCTTTTGCAACCGAAAATATAAACTTGCATCAAAATTATGATTTTGAAGAGACGTTTTTAAATATCATTCATTTACTTTGTAAAAAATTGAAAATTTTGAAGATAGAGATAGTGGGTGGGCTTATCTGCGAAGTTTGTATTTAGAAGTAAACATTAATAAATACAACCCTTTGAGAGCTGTCAA